>VDFB02118121.1:0-36950 GCA_007258455.2 Sequoia sempervirens | reverse complement strand
ATATATATATATATATATATATATATATATATATATATATATATATATATATACATGCATGTACACACATGCACTCCCACATACATACATGTGTACATACAAATATATGCACATGTATCTATATGTTTATATTTTATTCCTAAGGAATTTATTTCAAAGAATTTTAACTTTATTACTTTAATATGTTTTAAGTTAGATCGAAAAATTAAGGAAATGTTAACCTTTTTATAATTTCTAGTGTTTGATTTAAAAAATAATTGATTACAAAGAAAGGCTAGATCATATATGACCAATTGTAATGAAGAGTATTTTTTTATTTTGATCAAAATTTTAGTATAGAGTGGTTGAAAGGATAAATATTTTTTTTTCCATATTTACTCTTGGTTGAATATTACCTACATGCCTATGATTTAATAGGTTCACATAGCTCGATAGATATAAAGTTTGAACTAGATCTCATTAGATACATTTAAATTCAAAAATGTTTTCTAGTTTTGAAACTTGAAAATTTTACCTTTAATTTAAATATATATTTTTTTAGTTTTGAAAAAATTTAAATTTAAATTTGTTTAGTTCATTATGTAATTTTGTTTTAATGATATGTAGATCTCTATCTATTTATATATATATCATGGCCGATGAGGGATCTCATCATTCCTCTTGTTCTGAGCGAGAAGCTCAAACTAGATCAAATATATTTCAGGATAGTATTGCTAGATTGGACAATGCTCTAAAATGTTTAGAGCAAACAATTCACAACTCCCCCAATTTGGCTAATCGAGATAGATTAGTCACTATTAGACAAGAGATTATTAAGATGATTGAGACAATTCAATCATACAATCCTTATGATGAAATCAGCATTGAACAATTTTATTTTTCTCTTGCTAGGAGTGTTACTGGCACAGTGAAACATAGAGAAGTTTCCAAATTAGTTTCAGGTGAAAATGTGTTATCCATGTTCCCATTTTATAGAGGAAAAAATAAAATTAGAGGATATGTGGTTACAAGGTGTGAAGATCCTCTTGTTGCGCCATTCATATACCCTAGATGGTTGGAAGCACATCATAGATGGCCTCACAATGATGAGCTGCCATTGTATTTTGTCAAATAGTTATATGCAGAATTTCATTTACATATAGAGGTGGACTACACATCTTATCCTGAGCATGATGGCCAAGGTAAAGGCCGTTTTTCTGACAAACCACAGTTTAGACCTTCAAATTTGCCACCGCCTGTGGACAAGAGGGCATTAGTTGGCCCAAACCTTTTGGTTTTACCAAAATGTTTGGAATTGGCAGCAGCAGGGGAGGCAGCAACAGGGTCCACTCAGAGTCAGATTTTTGAAAACATTGCCTCTATTACAACGCAGATTGATCAGATTTCATCTGATCGAGTTGGTAGATATTTATTACGCCCACGGATCAACCTTCCTCCCACTGAGGCTACATCTGCATCGTATGATCCATTTATTAGTGCCGATCTACCTACTCTTGCAGATGTCGAGCATATGACCCACACGACTCTGCGTAATATGTGTAGACTCTCAATTTTGGATTTACTAGCAGCATATCAGGTTATCAGTGAGGACCATGGGATTGCTCTTGACAGGGTACCAGACTTTATTAGACAACGATATCCTCATACACATATGAGCCACAAGGTGGCAAATGCAGCTCAGGATATTCCACATCAGCCTACAGAATCCCATGCACATCATGTTTTTGTTGATCCTTTAGCTTGTCTAGGTGGTCATTAGGATGTTACAGGTCACGTTGAGGCTACTACGACACCTGATCCTGTCCATGGGACATATAGTCGACTTCTTTTTGCTACTGATACTGTACATGCTACAGGGCCCCCTACGATGTCTTTACATTCTCGTGATCTTAGTGACATTGGTAGAGCTTTCAAGCAGGCACAACAGGTACTTTCAATTTATAATTTAAATACATGTATATATTTATAAAATTGTGTTCTAAAAATTTATGTAATGCATTTTAAAAACTTCTAGGGGTTTAACTCCTGATTGAAATTGTGTACTTGAAAATTTTAAGTAGTATGGTGAATTCCCAGACTTTGGAAATTTGGAGCATGATGGCGATCCCATGAAGTATGCAGATGAGGTACATTTAAATTTAATTTTAAAAAACTAATTACTTGATGTTTAAGTTTGAACACATTGAACTCAAGTACATTGTAAAATTTTTAGATAATTTTACATATATACATGTGTACTTGAACACATGCAGGGGTTGGGACGAGGCTCAGGACATAGATCGAGAGATATTGGATCGGGACATGGATCCACACATCTTGGATCAACAGAGCAATCGGTCCATGGATTGAGGGAGAGGTCGAGGGAGAGATCGAGCCATGCATCGAGGGAGAGGTCGAGGGAGAGATCGAGCCATAGATCTGATGATTCTATTCATACCAGACATCCCTCTCTTTGAGATTTGTTTTATAGTATTACATGTCTGAGATCATTTTATTATATGTTGGAGACACTTTTTATGATTTATGTATTGAACATTTGGAAGTGTTACATACTTATGTTTTATGGTACACATATATATACTTGTTATAATTTACATGTCACATTCATACAGTTATGTTTTATGGTTTGAATCTTAGAGGTTTGTTATATACGTGCATTATTATGGTTTGATGAACTCACTTACATTACATCTATAAGTACCTTTATTTAAATTTAAATTATGGTAACTTGTTCAAATGCACTTGTTGTACATATATAGATAACTAAATACATTGTGAAATCAAAATATTGGACTCCACTATCTAATGGTTGCTATTTGTAAATTTAAAAAGATGGACATGTACATGTAATTAATTTAAATAAATAGTTCAAATGAATTTGTCTTTAATAAATAGGTCAAGAAATAGAAAAAATTGAATGCAAATATGCTTGAGATTAATGCTATACATGTTTTAAAGTAGAACATAAAAATGCAATCGGAAATAGATGATAGTTAGATTGAATTCTTTAAAGCTCTAAATGTTCATTTTTAAAGTCAGTAAAAGCTATTTATACATTTAAATTGTGCATTTAAATTGTGCATATATCATGCTCTACATTAACCTAATTTCTAATCCCATATAATCTAATACACATGTTCATTTGAATGTGCATGCAAAGAATTCTTGAACTAGATGATGAGCTATACTTGTGTCAAGTTGAATGTAAATGAAATCATATATATATATATATATATATATATATATGTTTGAAAGTGTTCACTTAAGAATGAACCATATAATTCAAATAAAGCATGCAAGCTATTAGTGGAGTTGAATGTAAATGAAATCAAATTTCTAGTTTTGAAAGTTTAAGAATTCAATGTGGAACATTTATATATATGTAATTAGAAATTGATATATATATTTAAATCTTGAAAGACATGCACATTTAATATTAAATTAAAAATTGATGACAATTCTATATAAATTAAAAATTGATCAAGTAGATCTAGATCTTCTTGGATGACAATTCTATATATAAATTAAAAATTGATCAATCCATATTTAATTGTACTGGAAAGATGGACCAAATTACATACATGGTCTCAATCTATACATGGTAAACAAGCTAAATTGATGCCAAAATGTAGCTATCTCAAGCACCCCAAACACCATCACTATGATTCACTACAATGTTCATATATTCCAATGCACCTTAAGGTGAACAAGAAAGGACAAACCAAGAGAACCTAGATACAATCTAACATTAATAAAATGGATAAATAATTTAGTTCTATACTTAAAAGATAGGAGCTAATATTCTTAAGCAAATTTGGATTTTAAAGATGAAATCAAATTATAAGGTCAAGTGATTTTTTATTAGGAGATTGGATTTGAAATGGATGATAGTCTAGATTAAGGATAAGGTACCTAGATGTTGAAAACTTTGGGTGATGAAGAAAGGACAATATGATGTATGGACTAGATTGAGACCAAGTAACCAAATTTTGATGTTTAAGTGATACTTTTTTATTATTAAGGATGGAGAATGGATGTACGGTTGAGATGGATCTAGATGGATAATTTTTAAATGATTCTAGGATGAGGGATGCTTACCTAATGAAAATTTAATAAAATTAGGATGTGATGATTAGGATACATGAAAATCCAAATGATCATTTAAAATTATTGAATGTCGTGCATTAGTAATGTATAAAAAATAAAGAAAACTAAAGACAACATTTATGTCTAGATTCTTCACCACTCAAACACCAAATCAACTAGATAATTTTATACAAGTTTGTGGAGTTGAATGTTCAAATGAAATGAAAGATTTGAATGTGAACTTAAGAATTCCATGGAACATAAATAAATTTAAATGAAAAATTGGAACATAGACTAGGTTTTGTACATATTGTTGCATGTATATATATATTCAATCTAGCTCATGTATATAGGTGGAGTTGAACAAATATTTAAATTCAAAGATTTGAAAGTGAAAGTTTAACAATTCCATGTGTCAAACATAAAAATTTACAATCAAGGAATCTAGAGAGATGATATAAAGGAATTTCTAGAGAGATTATCAAGAGTGAAGGTTTAAAAGAATGAACCATGTCCAACATGTAAAAATGCAATTGGAAATTTAGATGATTTAAAGGAATTTAGGCAAAATGTAAATTAAAACATTTTTAAAGTCACTGGGTTTTGTAGATCAAGCATATATATGATCTAACATACATGTCACATTCTAAAAAAAAACCATTCTAAATCATGTCACATGTCCAATCAATACAAATATATAAATTATCTAGATTTGGAGTCATAAATGTGTACACATGTATCCAGAAAACAACTTAAAGCTCCTGGTACATAAAATCTGGATCCTCTCTATCTTTAATTATCTCTAAAATCTTCTCATGATCTTCAATAGGCAACCTCCACTTTTGTTTGGCACGTCCTCTTTTAGGCAAAGTTTCTAAATTTATTTTTGTTGCCAAAACTAAGTGACTGTAATGTAGAACCTTTTGTCCTGGCCTATAATCAACAAATATAATACCATTTTTATCTATCTTTATTTGCTGATAATATGTGCCTTCAATAATGACTGGTCCAATGGGATACTCTTGTCCATCACCATCTGTCATTGATTCGAACAATTTTCTTTTTGGTTGTGTACATCTTAGTAGATAGTAATCTACACCTTCCGCATTTTTAGGGTATGCAACTATAGCGAAAATATCTCCTGTACACACACCACATATTTACATATTTAAGTAAATTATACATTTAAAAGTTGTAAAAAATTATATTTTATATTTGAAACTTACTTAAACATAGAATATATATATATATATAAATTTAAATCTTGATTTTAACTAAATTAATCAATTTGGACATACCTATAACAACTAAATCAGATACATGTTCGTAATCAGCTGAATATAGTGGATCATAGACATCAACATTGTCATCTTCAACAAAAGGAGGCATTGATATTAATTGTTTCATTTCCCATTGTGAAACATACCCATCTCTAATATTCTCACATTGATCAATATTTGCATTGTCCTCAATGCAATCAATACAAAAACATGATTTTTCTCTCACATTCATTGCATAAGGCCTACTACTCCCCGTTGTCATGATTTGATGTAGATTTCTAATACCATGAATTGCTTGACAATTATAAGGATTTGATCGATCAATATCTGTTTAAATTAAAACTTGAAAATTCAATTTGAAATCATGTATGTACTTGAACTTTGAAATTCAAATTTTTAAAACAAATTTTGACTAGACATACATACCTGTAACTTCCCAAAAATACCATGTGTTGTATGTTGAGTCGTGAGCAGAAAAATGACTTTTGCACCATTCAACAATTTCGTTTGCATTCCATATGGCATTACCTAAAATTTACACACAAGTTGGCACAATTTGTCACCTATTACTTTCAAAGAACTTAAAAGAATTTAATTTAGTTAAATTAAATATATATATATATCTAATCTTTTAAAAAGTATGAAGCTAAATTGGACATACCAGCAAGTTCATGTTGACGAAGTGCACGCTTCACACATGCTCCTGCTCCATCGTGCTCTCCTTTTCCATGTCCACTCTCATAAAAATTCCACAAAAATTTGGTGTTGCATCTAGCATGTTGACTACATAACCAAACAAAGGCTTTTGCAGACTTAAATTGTCATGTGAAGTTACAAATAATTAAACACTTGAAAACCTTGAATTATCTTCAAAAAACAATTTAAGTCTCAAAGTTTTAAAAGTAAATATAAATTAATTAAAAATAATTTAAAAACCAATGTACTTTACTGCAAGCACATCCACTTGTAATTCATATCCAAGTTGTTGTTCTTGAATTCATGCCACGCTTCACCTTAGGTCTCTCAAAAAACATACTTTGAAACAATGAGCTACATAGCTCTCTATCATGATTCAGGATCATCACCGGAGCAAAGTGAACCCTTTACATAAATAATTCCATCATCTCGCTACTTTGTATTCCATCGACCGCTAACTCTGCATGCCTGTAGAAAACTTGCACGAAGATTGCAACTTGCTCTAAATGATAATATTGACTTTGAATCTCAGTTTAAGGACTAAATGTATAGTTCTCAGAGAAATCTACAATAGAGAGAATACAACCTGGTGGAAAACAATTCTTTGAATAACGAAATTGCTTAGATTGCCATCTTGCACCATGACAATGTTGGATATGTGGATAAATGATAGTTTACAAATTTACTCATGAATTCATTGTAAGGGAATCCACTCTCTTTGGAGTAGAACAACAATTTTTGGCCTCAACTCCCCGACTCTGGTTAAGTATAAGTCTCATATTCAAATCTCTTCCCAAGTAACTTGTACTTCCTCATTATTGTCAACATGTAAAATATTCTTCAAATCTCCACAATCATTACATACATTTTTTATACACTAAACATTGAATTCATCTGAATCTTCTAATTTTTCACATAGAAGAGACTTCACAAATTGTGTTGTGCTTCTAGGGATGGCTAAATTTCGATCAATTGTTGCCATAACTTTTCTATATGAGTGTAGGTGTAGATCAAATTCAACATGATTTCGACAACAACAAGTTTCACGTACTTTATTTATACGTACAAATGATGGTCGTAGTGTTTCAAACATCCTTTGACAAATCTTCACATTTAAAAATTTTTGTTTAAATGCTTCAAAAAGTTCACTTTGTGTTGTATCTATAAAATGTTTTGGATGAGAAATTTTTATACCATCATCACCTATTATTTGTATAGTATCCCTTCTATTGGAAGAAACACGAGAGTGGGTGGTCCAATATTCAACAACTTGTTTCTTTACATCTTCTGAAATTCTATCTTTTCGAGGAACCCTACAAATATTTACCTAATTTTTCTCAATTTTTCCATCTATTTCATCTCTCTTTTCAATATATCTTTGAACAGTTCTCCTAGAAACATTTAGTAATTCAGAAATTGCTTGAACTTGTCTTCTATATGATAATTTCTTACTAGAAATTATAGTCATCAACGCTCTACGTGCAGCACTTAAATCACTAGACCGACTCTTCTTTTCAATACATTCTAATGCTTCTTGCAGGTTTTCAATAATTGTTTGTTTTAAATCTGATGACTTTTTCCTATTATCAACCCCTAACAACTCCAAAACAGGGGTCATTTCTTTTCGTCTAAATAACTTTGCAATTAACTATGCTCTTCCAATTAGAGATTTCTCTTCAAAAAATTCATCCCATATTTTTTTAGAGTGTAATTTTAATGTGCTTTCAGATAACATATCTTCAGATGAAATATTATTGAAAAGAGAATCTTCATCCATCTCCATCAAATTTTCCATACCATAGTCCAAAACATTTATATTAGTATTAGATTCGGTTTGTTCTTGTACCTGTACGTCACCTTGATCATCAATATTTTCCATGGGTTGTTGTTCAGTAGATGTTCCTTCATCCGCTTTTCTCTTTCTTTGTCTTACTCGTGTTCGTTCATACTTCCTCGATCTAGTCCTTTGATTTTCCATCACAAATTACACTCAAATTTGAATGATTGCCTACATAGAAATTTGTACACACATAAGCTTTCCATGAAACATGTACATGTAATATAGCATAAATATTTTAAAAAACTTGTAACTAGATGCAAAACATAAACATAAAATATTTAAACAAAAGTTTTTAATAAACATAAACATGCAAAACATAAAATATTTTTAATTGAATAATGAATATATTTCTACACATATTTCTTTGATGTTAATATTTTAATAAAAAAAAGTGAAAACAAACTTCAAATGCATTTTCAATAAAAAACATAATCAATTAAATAAATTAAAGATCAATACACCTTAAAAATATCTCTCCTCTTCTCCAAATGCCTTTTTTTTTTTTCGAAATACGTCTTGTAAATTTCAGAAATGATAAACCTTCCAAAATGTTGAAATAAATCTTCTTTAATCGAAAATAGTCGAGAAAATTTTGAAATATTTGTTATTTTCGAATTTTTTTAATTTGATAAATTTGGAAAAAAAATAACTTTATTTTATTTCATTCATTTTCGGCCGAGTAATTATCGCCGCTTATAAGTTCCGATCGATTAATTTTCGGCCGATTCATTACCGACCGATAGGGTTTCGGCCGAAACCTATTGGTCGTGAAAAATGTGTCGGCCAAAACATCTAGTTGGCATCCTACATGGCAGCTTACTCATCATTTTTAGAATTTTTCTAAACATTCATTTTTGGCAGAGTATTTCTCTAGTCAGATTGATTTTTTTGCAAAAAATAAAAATACCCTTTTGTAGAGCTTGAAGTGTAGAATCCAAATATAGAATTTTTATAATATTTTGATTAGTTTTGATATCTTTTATTTTTAAAATAATGCAAGTAGGTTTTAAAAATTAAAAAAGAGGCTGATTTGATATTAAAAAAATGATAGTAAAATTTATTAAAATGTTTTAAATATTATATGAGGCATAAGAGGAGAGAGTCTACTTCAAAAGGGTATATTTTGTTTTTTGAAAATGATTGAAAAAATTGAAATTAGTTGACGGCCCGTGAAAACTGTCAAATTCTAACATGTTTGACTTTAAAACGTTATTACGAGAAAAATATACATCAAAATGTGATTTTTTTTTTCCATGCACAGGATATTGAAATTACCTATTTGGAAAAAAAAAAATAGGGAGAAATGAAGTTTTTTTCATTTTATTTCTTGACGGCCCGTGAAGTCACTCTTTTATGAAATTTTCAGCATTCCAAAATTTGTCCTTAAATTGATAAAAACATAATAAAAACATTTTTTTTAAAATTTTAAAAATTATAGGAATAAACTACACCAAAAGTTCTACATTTTATTAGTTTACACCATTTTGAAATTCAAAACATAAAGACCACTTTTATGTGGTTGAAGTTCAGAATTTTTTTTTGCTATTGGCCGATTCCTTTATAAAGTGTGACACAGGTTTGCTTTTAATGAATACATTTATTCTCTTTTAGAATGATAATTCAGTTAGTGTAAGAGCAATAAATTTCATCTTTCATTTGGTATCAGAAGCAGGTTGCAGAATTTTCTGATTGTGCAGGTAGTAAGGTCTAGAGAAGCAGTTATCTCCAAATGGCCAATAGCAACAGTTTACCATTTCAGCTTCCATTGTTTTCTAGAGATAACTATGATTATTGGAGTATCAAAATGAAGACCCTACTATTATCCCAAGAACTCTGGGAATTAGTGGAAGTAGGATACCCAGAACCTGCAGATCAGACTGCATTAAATGCCTTGACACAACAACAACGAAATCAGCTGAAAGAAGACAAAAAGAAGGATAACAAAGCTCTTTTTACCATTCAATCTGCATTGGATGTTTCAATTTTCCCCCGAATTGCTGGTATGACAAAATCAAAGGATGCATGGGAGGCTTTACAAATTGCATATCAAGGTACAGATAAAATCAGATTGGTAAGACTTCAAACTTTTCAAAGAGAATTTGCAAATTTAATGATGAAGGAAACTGAGTCTATTCATGAATTTATTACTAGAGCTCAAGGTGTTGTGAATCAGCTTAGGATTCAAGGGGAAACAATAACTGAACAAACAATTGTAGAAAAAATTCTAAGATCCCTTCCTCCTAAATTTGATCCAGTGGTGATAGCCATTGAAGAAAGTAAAGATTTAACTACTTTCAAAGTTGCAGAGTTGACAGGTTCTTTGCAATCTCATGAAGAGCGTATGCAACGTTCTACAGAAAGTTTGGTGCAAGCTTTCCAGTCTTCTGTAAAACTTGAAGAAAAGTCTCCTCACACCACTAAATATCAAGGTGAATCTTCTTCTAATAATAGAGGACGAGGTAGAGGAAGAGGAAGAGGAAATAATAGAGGACGAGGACGAAGTTCTGTAGATCGGAGGAGTATCCAATGCCGATATTGTGAAAGGTATGGTCATTATGAATCTGAGTGCAGAAAGAAGAAATCTGACTTGAATAAGTCAAGAGCCAATTATACAGAAGATTCTTCTGCAGATACAAAACATTCCACCTTCTTCACATGCAATTTGGAAAAAGAACACCAAGAGGATGTCTGGTTCTTAGACAGCGGCTGCTCCAATCACATGACAGGTAAATCTGATCTCTTTGTCAAGTTAGATGATTCAGTACGAAGTCAAGTTAAATTTGGAGATGATAAGGAGGTTGATGTAATGGGAAAAGGTACCCTTGCAGTCAAGACTAAGCAAGGAGAAACTACTCATATTCATGATACTTTGTTTGTGCCACAGTTACAACATAATCTTTTGAGTATTGGGCAAGCTTGTAGGCAAAAATTATAAAGTAGTGTTTGAAGATAACTGTTGCAAGATATTTGATAAATCTAACAATCATCATCTTGTAGCAAAGACTTGTATGACAGAGAATAGATTGTTTCCTCTCACATTGGTTTCTAGTCAGTTGCATGCACTCAAATCAACTTAGATGATTCGTGGTTATGGCATCAACGATATGGTCATCTAAATTTTCAAGGGTTATCTTTTGCTCAATAAAAAGAATATGGTAAGAGGGCTTCCTCCAATCAAGGCAAAAGAAGAAGTTTGTTCAGGGTGTGCATTTGGCAAGCATCATCGAGATAGTTTTCCGGTGAATAAATCTTGGAGAGCAAAATCTCCTCTAGAGCTTGTGCATGCTGACATTTGTGGTGACATGCAAGAGGAATCATTGGGTAAGAACCTTTATTTTTTGACTTTCATTGATGATTACTCACGCCACACTTGGGTCTATTTTCTTAAGCAGAAATCTGAAGCCTTTACATGCTTCAAGAATTTTAAAGCTATGGCTGAAAAACAGAGTGGGTATCATGTCAAGATACTCAGAACAGATAGAGGGGGAGAGTTTACCTCTAATGAGTTTGCTGATTTTTGTATCAAGAATGGGATACAAAGACAGCTTACTGCTGCGTATACACCTCAGCAGAATGGTATTGCTGAAAGAAAGAACCGTACCATCATGGAAATGGCACGAAGCATGTTGCAAGACAAAAAATCTTCCAAATACTTTTTGGGGAGAAGCAGTTGCCACTACAGTATATATTTTGAATAGAAGTCCCACGAAAGTTGTTCAAAACATCACTCCAAAGGAAGCCTGGAGTGGTCACAAGCCTTCAGTGGCTCATCTTCGAGTCTTTGGATGTTTGGCATATGTGCACGTTCCAGTTCAAAAGCGGAAGAAGTTGGATGCCAAATCCCAACTTTGTATCTTTGTGGGATATTCTACTGCAACTAAGGGATATAGATTCTATAATCTTGACACAAAGCAATGGATTGTTAGTCGGGATGTGATTTTTGATGAAGGGGGAGTATGGCAGTGGAAATATGTTGTGCAGCAAAATCCATCAATAATCATAAACATGGAAGGTAATACTATTCCTCCTCTCCCCACAAGCTCAAGTGGAAGTTCAAGCTCAAGTTCCAGTCCTCCAAGTTCACCCAATTCTTCTAGTAGCACAAATTCAGATAGTGATTCACCTCCACCATCACCTCCACCATCAGTTCCAAGAAAGGTACGAAGTTTGGTTGATATTTATTAGAGGAGTGCAAATATAGTTCCAGTTGTTAATTTTGCTTTATTTGAATGCTGTAGACACCTAAAAATGACCTAGGCCTACAAGTTTCATTTTACCACTTTCAGTCTCTATCATAATTGTGACATTTAATTATGTCCCGGGTACATTAGACTATTAATTAAATAATTCATGTCCTTGATTCTTCATGATTATTAAATAAATAAATTTTATTTATTTATTAAATACCTCATTAATTGTCTAAGTCTTCCTTAATTAAATAAATTTCTTAATTTATTTAATTTCTTCATTAATTCTTCAGATTATTAAATAAATGAATTTCTTTTCATTTATTTGATATGTCACTAGTAATTGTCACAATTAAATAAATTTATTAATTTATTTAATTATCTCGGTCTTATCTTCCAAATTAAATAATTTTTTTAATTATTTAATTACTAATTTCACTTTTCTCTCATTTTAAATAAAATGAAAATATTTAAAATGATTTCATTTTATTAACTTTCTCTCTTTTAGTAAATAATCTGAAAAGAATTATTTACTTGTCACATTCAAATCATCATTTTGAATTATTTAAATTCAAAAGGATTTCATTCTTCAAAAATTCAGTAATCGCATTCTTGATTTTTCAAATTTGATCTTCATTCCAAATCTTATCTTCTTGATTTTTTGAATCTCACAAATCAGGCAATCTTATCTTCTTGATTTTTGAAAATCTTTATTTCTTTAATTCATTTGTCTCATTTATTCTCCACCATCGATCGATTATCTGAGATATTATCTTGACCATTTGATTAATGATTTTCCCTAATCCTAATTAGGGATTCTCAGATATGAATCTGGACCTCTCATTTAGGTCTCATCATCATTTAATCTCGTCTGTCCATTCAAAATGACATTTTCTATAAAATATCATTGTCCTCTCACTTTTTGATTACGTATAGACATATTACATTTTTAGGCATTTTGCATACTTAGATTTCATAGCAATTTCAATACTTATTATCTTTATTTGATCAAATCTTAGCATATGTAGGCATTATCAATCATGGTCATAGGCATAGTCATTAGGCATATTTAAATCCTTCAAAGCTTGGTGTAGGACTTAGACATTTGCAGATTGCTCACACGACGAATCTAAGGGCAACATCATCTAGCAAGCAAGAAGGTATTACAAAAGTGAATCATGGAGGTATCGGCGATCAGGTATAATTGTTCTGTGTTTTACTTCCTTTGTGTTTTGTAAGATCTTTGGGTTTCATTGTCATTTATTGATTTGTTGCTAACAACTTGAATCGAACCTAAAAGAAATCCCTTGATTACAAGTACAATTCAAGTTGAACCCTCTGTGTATGAAGAAGCAGTGAAAGAACCAGTATGGGTTAATGCTATGAATGATGAGATGAATTCCATTCATAAGAATAATACTTGGGAATTAGTGCAACTTCCCAAAGATAAATAGGTGATTGGTGTGAAATGGATCTACAAAGTCAAATATCATGCCGATGGTTCAGTGGAACGACATAAGGCAAGATTAGTTGCCAAAGGATTTGCACAAACTCCTGGAGTGGATTATGCAGAAACTTTTGCTCCTGTGGCTAGACTTGATACAATAAAGATTATATTGTCTATAGCTGCACAGTACAAGTGGCCAATATTTCAAATGGATGTGAAATCAACATTCCTTAATGGTTATATAGATGAGGAAGTTTATGTGGAACAACCTATGGGTTATGAAGTTCAAGGAAAAGAACACTTAGTCTACAAGTTGAAGAAAGCTCTTTATGGGTTGAAGCAAGCTCCTCGTGCCTGGTATGCTAGAATTGACAGTTATTTCATGAAGAAGGGATTCAATAGAAGCCACTCAGAGCCAACCTTGTATGTCCAACGTATTGGTAATGATATTCTCATAGTTTTCCTTTATGTTGATGATCTTATTTATACAGGTAACAACAAAGCTCTCATAGAGAAGTTTCAAGCAGAAATGAAACAAGAATTTGAAATGTCAGATCTAGGACTCATGCACTATTTTCTTGGTGTGGAGGTACTACAAACATCAAAAGGTATATATATTTCTCAAACTAAGTATGTTGTTGATTTATTGAAGAAGTTTAGAATGGTGGCATGCAAAGAATTTGCAACCCCCATAGCAATTGGTGAGAAATTAACTAAAGAGGATATTAGTCCCAAGGTCGATGCTACTTTATATAGAAGTTTGGTTGGTAGTCTCCTGTACCTCACAACCACTAGACCCAATATTATGTATGTTGTGAGCCTCACCTCTCGGTTCATGTAGGATCCACATGAGTCTCATTGGCGAGTTTCTAAAATAATTTTGAGGCATGTGAGTGGTACACAAAATTTTGGAATTCATTATTCTCCCACTAAATAGTTTGAGTTAGTTGGTTACACAAATTTTGATTGGGCCGGTTTAGTGGATGATAGAAAGTCTACATCTGGATATGTTTTTTTCATTTGGTTCTGGAGTTGTTTCTTGGAGTAGTAAAAAACAAGCAACAATGGCTCTTTCTTCTGCCGATGCAGAATACATGGCGACATCATCAGCAAGTTCTCAAGCGGTATGGATAAGAAGGATATTGGCATATCTACATTTGGCTCCTCAGCATCCAACCACCATTTATTGTGATAATAATAGCACTATTTCCATGACAAAGAATCTTGTGTTTCATGCCAGAACGAAACACATAGAGATCTGAAATCATTACATCTGTGACTTGGTTCAAGATGGACAAGTGGAGTTACAGTTCTGCCCTACATCTGAGCAAGTTGGTGATATCTTTACCAAGGCTCTTTCTACAACAAGTTTTGTGGCCTTGAGAAATTAGTTGGGACTCACCCCTATTGATCATTCAAGGGGAGATTGAAGATATGAATGAATCAATAGATTTTTTGGTTTTTTGCTTTTAGTGCAGCTTTTACAGCAGCAATTTGCATACTGTGCATATTTCATAGTTTTAGCTTTAGTTTTTTTGTTGTTTTCTTTGCTTTAAATCTTGTTCGATGCTTGGCATCTTTTCCTTTGGTAGCTTTGTTTTTTTTCAGCTTTTCCTATCTTTAGTTTCATCATAGCTTGTTCGCTGTTCTTAAAAACCTCTTTATATAAGAGATGATTGTAATAGATTTACATATAGTTTTTGAATAACAGACAATTAATTCTAGCACTGCTGTTCGCTCAGTATTTGGAGAAAATCCATTATTTTTGTTTTTTTTTAATGAATACATTTATTCTCTTTTAGAATGACAATTCCAATTTAGTGTAAGAGCAATAAATTTCAACTTTCAAAGAAGAGGTCGTAGCCACTAGAAGAAACCGTAGCCAACGATTATGTCTTCACCAAAGATTGCAGTTAAGGATTATAGGTGTTTTTTGAAATTGTAAAATCTAAACTATGCTCGATAGTAGTTAATCTCATTAAATTGACAAGGATAACATTATTGTGGCCTGTTTTATTTAGAAGATTTTCTATGGTATCAAATTTTGATATATAAAGTGATTTTTTCTATGCCACCAGTTGTTTTGGAATTGGATTTGGTATGATTCAAAAGAAACCCAAATTCTATTTTACAGTTTCAAGAAACTGCTCTTGCTCATGTACATGCATGGATGGGAAAGCATAGACATGCAAGAAGAAATGTGAAGGCGTAGACAAGTTATGTGAACTATTTGACATATGTCATGAAGATCCATCAAAGCATGAGATCACATTCAATATTTTCTTGGAAAGGGAATACACTAATTTTATTTCGAGCCCATAGGACTGTTCAGAATCAATGGCTATGGAAATACAAGGAACTATTCAAAATCAATGGCTATGATCGCCCTAGATACATATGGATTGTTCAGAATGAGAATGGATCAATAGCTTTGTTTGGATCAGAGAGGACTAAATCAATAGCTTAGCTTCATCATGCCGGAAAGTTAATATGATTTTGACACAATGCTTTCCCTAAAATCATCAAACATACAATAAGTGTAGGTCAGAATTTTGAGTCATTTCGTTAATGCAAGGGCTACCTTAGAATTGGGAAATGATAATAGCGATTATATTGGAAAAGGTTTAACAAGAGAAGAGAATTGCATGGTTCTGCAAGCTATAATTAGCCCGTAATATATAGCGAAGGTCCAATACATGTAGGCATGACAATCGTATTGACAATGTTGCTAGTGTAAACACCAAGATTAAGACTTGAGATGTTTTTTTTAACAATGACAAACACATGAAGAACCACATAAGCTATTTCAAGGTCTTTGGAGATATATCCTTTAACAATGTTGATTCTAGGTGTTATAGATGCACTTTTTTCGATAGAAAAGTATGCAAAATATGGAAGCATGGATGAAGCATGTAAACTTCCCTACTCGTGCATGCATACATGCAAAATTTGAACCATAGAAAGGGCACTCTGCTAGATAGAATGTCTCGAAGAAAAGTCACCTCATGGAAAGCAATAACTACAACATGCACAAAATAGATTTAATTCCCCGTGTTTTTATTTTATTTTAATATGAACACATATTTATGTGGAGAGGAAAAGATTGGAACTTCAATGAGTGAGGTGTTGGAGCTCCTAAAGTGTTAATTTATGTAGCTTGGACAGGTGTCTCCATTCCCAAGAAATTTTTATTTAATTTTTTTTTTCTAGAGACTTCTAGAAAGGAGTTGTCTAGATAATTATGTAATTAAATAATTGATTCCTCTAGAGACTTCTAGAATCCAGTTAGTTAGGGTTGTTAGAGTCTAATTAATCTTAGCCATTGATTGAGATTAAATCATGTCCATTGGTTTTTCAATGAGAATAGTATAAAAGGGAATCAATGGGCATTTGGAGAACACACACACTCAAGTAGACTTGCAGTGATAGCAAGTGGATTTGCAGTGAGAGAAAATAGTCTTGCAGTGATAGCAAGGGCACAGTGATAGCGTTGGGGATAGCAGCTGTGGAATTTCAGCAAGAGAAATTGGGGGAAAATTTTCTAGAGAAGAATATTGTCGGAGCGCTGCCAGTAAGAGGCAAGCAGTTTATGTATTCCTTAATTTGATGAAGTTTAATAAAATTCCTCATCTACAATATTGGTTTTCCCTTCGGCGTTTTCCCACATACTATTTGTCCAAAAATATTGTGTTCATTATTGTGAATTTTTTCTTCTCTATTCTTGTGGTTTTTATTGGTGAAGTTGCAGTTGTGTTATTTTTCAATATTTTTTGTGAATTAATTTTCGGTAGTCAAATAATCTATATTAGATAAGAGATTAATAGTCATTAACTGCAATAGAATTTTCACATGGTATCAAACCTGATCTGAGGGTAGAAAAAGCTCAGCGCCAGAAAGAGGGTTTATAAAACCCAATTCTACCTCTTTGGAATTATTTTTATTATTTTTACTTTTATCTTTTGAGATGGCCTCAACAGGTTTAAGAGATCAGGAGAGATTGGATGGAGCCTCAAATTTTGGTGTCTAGAAAGCCAAAATTTCTTTATTGCTCAAAGAGAATGGTATCAAGGAATATGTGACCAGTGTTGTAGCTATTCCTATAGATCCAACATAGCTCTTATCATATAAGAAGGAATATGCCAAGGTGAGGACACTGATTCTTGATGGTGTTAAGGACCATATTGTTCCACATGTCATAGAGTTAGATACAAAGAAGATGATGTGGGACGCCATTCTAAATCTGTACCAGAATGCTACCACTAATCGAAAGTTGATTCTTAGAGAAAAGTTGAGGAATACTTAGATGAACAAGGGAGAGGACGTGATAAGTTACCTCACCAAACTCAGACTTGTCAAGGATGAGTTGGCAGTTGTTGGAGATAAACTAGATGAGGACAAGCTAGTACAAGTAGTCCTAAATGGGTTTACTAAGCAATGGGATGTCTTTGTTCAAGTTATTAATGGGTGAGACACCTTACCAAGTTGGGATTGACTTTGGAGTAACTTCACTTAGGAGGAGCTTAGAATAAGTCTTGTCGGTGGAACCAACAACAAGAGTTAGAAAAGTGAGGCAGAACAAGAGAACGTTGCCCAGGTTGCAGGAAAAGGGAAAGCAAAGAAGGGGTCTAGCAAAGGATCAAATCCACAAAGTGAAGAGGAGGACTTTTCAAAGGTCAAGTGTTCTGGCTATCATGAGTTTGGTCACTATGCCAACGATTTCCCGGCGCAAAGGAAGAAGAATGAAAATAAAGGAAAGAAGCAAATGGAAGCTTCAGCAAGTGTAGATGAGCTCTCTAGTAGAATGGAGGATGTGTTCGCTCTCATAGCTTGTATGGCTAGCTCAACCTCACAAGGTGTTTGGTATATAGATAGTGGGGAATCATTTCATATGAAAAGAGTTAGAGAGTACTTCTCTAGCTATAAGGAGGAGGACATCAGAATACAAATTTCTATGGGGAACATGTCCAAACTCAATCTAGTTAGGAAAAGGATTGTTCTATTTCAGAGGTAGAATGGCAAGCGGATTCCCATTCATGATGTGTTGCATGTGTTAGGCTTGGGTATGAATTTGATTTCCATATCTATCCTTCAAGATAAAGGTTACAATGTACTCTTTAGAGGGGCAAATGTGTTAATCAAGCACAAGGATTGGAAATCACTCACATCTATTAGAGTTAGGAGCGACTGACTTTATAGGTTGTTGTTTGATCCTCATAAGGCATTGATGAGTAGCAGTAATTCTAGAGATCAAGGAGAGCTATGGCATAGGAGGATGGGCCACATACATCATGGAGCACTTAAATTGCTTTGTAAGATAGTGATAGGTGTTCTAGAGGTTAGCATAGAACATGATGATGTGTGTAAGGGATGTGTATTGGGGAAGTTTATGAAAGAAGCTTTTCCAAGGAGTGACACCAGATCCAAGGGTGTTCCTTATCTAATACATTCAAATATATGTGGACCAATGTCGATGAAGTCTCTTAGAGGGTATGCTTACTTTGTTATTTTTATTGATGATTTCTCCATGAAGACTTGGATATACTTCTTGAATACCAAGGATGAAGTTTTCAGTCACTTCCAAGAGTTCAAAGCTCTTGTGGAGAATTCGATAGACATGAAGATAAAGGTTCTTTTGTTGGATAATGGAGGCGAGTACAAAGGGAAAGAGTTCTAGGATTTCTATACCAGGGAAGGAATCAAGAGAGAGTGGACTATTCCTTACAACCCGTAGTAGAATGGGGTTGTTGAGAGGAATAATTGATCTATATCAAAAGTGGAAAGGGCTATGTTGCATGACCAGGATATGCCACGTTACTTATGGGAAGAGGCATGCAGTATGAAAGTATACATTCAGAACACGGTTCCACATAAGGTATTGGGAAAGATGCCACCAGAGGAGGCATTCTCAAGGAAGAAGCCAAATGTCAGCCAATTTAGGATATTTGGGAGTTTGGCGTATTGTCACATTCCAGGGCTGACACGTTCCAAGTTAGATCAGACTACAGAGAGAGGGTACTTTGTGGGGTACAACGAAACCTCAAAGGCATATCAGATATTTGTTACAAGGACCAAGAGGACTATAGTTAGGCGTGATGTCAAGTTCATGGAGGACAAGGCATTTAGTAGGTTTAGAGATTTGCCAGCAGAAAATTAGAGAGAGTAGCCAACAGAAGCTCCAGGGATCATGCAACCAAATCAAGGGTAGCGAAGCTCAAGTACAGTTACTAGTACAAGCATAGGCTTAGGTGCTGAGAGTTCATAGAGTATGGAGCAACAGATGTAGCCGATCCAAGAGATACATTAGGGAGACATGGAGGTTGATACTTCATCCTCTATAGTTGGTAGCGGGAACCAACAGTCACAAAGGGATACTCAGGAGTTTGTGGGAGCTCCTAGGATGAGTAGTAGATAGCAGAGACAACCAGCCAAATATAATGACTATATGGCATTAGTTAGTCAGTTGGTAGATAGTGAGCCTTCCAGCTATCATGAGGCCACATAGCAACAAGTGTGGCAAGATGCGATGGTCAAGGAATATACCTCAATAGTGCAGAATGATGTGTGGGAAGTTGTGCCTAGACCAACAAATAGGGCAGTGGTTGGATCACGGGGGATTGTTCAGCTACAATATATACCTACAGATCAATAGGTAGCATACATTTTGACTAAGGCATTGGGGAAGGGGAAATTCATTTTCTTCAGAGATAAGTTGGGTTTCATGTAGAAAAATTTTATCTTTAAGAGGGAGTGTTAATTTATGTAGCTTGGACAGGTGTCTCCATTCCCAAGAAATGTTTATTTAATTATTTAATTTTTTCTAGAGACTTCTAGAAAGGAGTTAGTTGTCTAGATAATTATGTAATTAAATAATTGATTCCTCTAGAGACATATAGAATCGAGTTAGTTAGGGTTGTTAGAGTCTAATTAATCTTAGCCATTAATTGAGATTAAATCATGGCCATTGGTTTTTCAATGAGAATAGTATAAAAAGGGATCAATAGGCATTTGGAGAACACACACACTCAAGTAGACTTGCAGTGATAGCAAGGAGATTTGCAGTGAGAGAAAATAGTCTTGCAGTCATAGAAAGGGCATAGTGATAGTGTTGGGGATAACAACTATGGAATTTCAGCAGGAGAAATTGAGGGAAAATTTTCTAGAGAAGGATATTGTCGGAGCTCTTCTAGTAAGAGGAAAGCAATTTATGTATTCCTTAATTTGCTGAAGTTTAATAAAATTCCTCATCTACAGTAGTGGTTTTCCCTTCAGGGTTTTCCCATGCACAATTTGTCCAAAAATATTGTGTTCATTATTGTGAATGTTTTCTTCTCTAAATTCCTTTGGTTTTTATTGGTGAAGTTGCAGTTGTGTTATTTTTCAATATTTGCTATGAATTAATTTTTGGAAGTCAAATAATCTATATTAGATAGGAGATTAATAATCAGTAACTACAATAAAATTTTCACATGAAGCATATTTAGACAAGGAATGCTCAATTCCCAATTTAGTCAAAGACACAATTAGACACACTTTAATGACTAATTTCTCATTAGATGAGAAAGTTGCTTATAGAATTCTGATATTTGACTCTACTAAAGCATTAACCATAGAAAATTTTCTTCAAAGAAATTCTCTACCATTCAAAAATGTTGTTAATGAAGCTTTTGGTGATAAAGATGGAATAATAACATATCTTGAAAATTCAACTAGACTGCAACATTTTGTTGAAGATGCAAATGACTTGAGTGTTGTTGAAGTTATTTCTTTTGAGGAAAAATTGATCACAAATAGGGATACATAATTTTTTGAGGAGGATTCTACTTATAATTGTAGAACATCATTTTCTTCAATATTACAACTTGAAGAGCCTGTTGAATCAAGTGAAATGAAGGTATTTTCTAATAGAGAATTTGTTTCAAGTATTTCTATATCATCAACAAATACAAATTAACACTATTTGGGTGAGGGTTGGTTATATCTATTGGTTTGACTAAAATTCCTAGCACTATAATTTACAGTAAAAATTGTGTTTCAATTTCCTCATATGATGGAAAATTAAATGCACAAAGTAATTGTAAGTGGACTTCATTACCTACATGTTGGAAAAAAAAATGTGGGTTGTTTGTTATTTCATTCTACATGTTCAAAGTTAAATTATGGAGAGAATGCACAAGAGTTTTATTTTGGGGATACATAAAACTAATGTGGGTTGAAGGTTTCATAACACCCAGTGTTTTCCAACTTGTAATTTTACATAAAATTATGAATGTAATAAATAAAAAATTGTTATTTAGACAATAATAATGCAATGTTCAAGTTACCTTCAAAATATATCACAACTATTAGTTAGAGTAAAAATTGTGTTTTAATTTCTTTATATGATTGAACAATAAATGCACAAAATAATGGAAAGTTGGAAAAAATGTAATGGTTTGTAAGATATCTAATTGTGCTTTCTCAAAGCTCAAGGATGGAGAGCTTGAGGAGGAGTTACAAGTGGGGGATACATAAAAATAGCCAAATTGACCTAGGGGGTGACTAACCAATTGGGTTGTTATGTGTAGAGGGTTTTAAAATAATATGTGGGTTGCAGGTTTCATAACACCTAGTGTTTTCCAACTTCCAATTTTAGACAACATGAGTTTAATAAAAGTCACCTTCAAAATTTACCTTTAATGTAGTTTAAACTTTTATATGTTGTCCAACAACACCTTTGAATTTTGATCTATCAAAATGCTTTACAAGATCATTATAGGTAAATTGAACATTTCCTAATTGATCCTTGAGGTTCCTAATATCATCCTTCATCTTTTGAACTACCTTAAATTCTTGCAAACACTCTTTTTCTAATGAATCCATGCACCCTTCTTCATAAGAAACACCTTTTATTCTTGTCTTTTTTTTCTCAACCTCATGTAATTTATATTGTAGCTCTATCTCAATAACATTAACCTCCTTTTCTTTTGATGAAAAAATCTTATTCTTACCTTTTACTTCCTTTTCTAAGTTGTTAATTTTAGTCTTCTATTTTTTGCTATAGTTTCAACACTTCCAACTATTTCCTTTTAATCTACAAGTTGATCATTGACATTTTTTTTATCATCCCCACTGCTCTTACCTATTAAAACCCCCTAGTACTACTTTTCATGATCTTCTAACTTATTTTTCATATGTTTTACTTGAAGCTTTAGATTAGCTACTCCCTCATCAACCCTTAGGACAACAACATCCCTTTCTTGGATAGAGTTTTGAATTCCTTGAATACTTTTATGTAGCTTTGCAACCGCTTTTTTCTCATCTTTGAGAGTGTCCCCATGATTAGAGAATGAATATTTTTGTTTTAACATGTTCTTTACAAGACCTATCTACCTTTCCAAATAATAATTTCATGTCTTCACCCAACAAATTCTCTTTTCTTGCACTTAGAGCTAATTTTTTCTTTTCCTTATCATTTATTTTCAATTGTATTTGTTCCAAATAATTTTTAAGTTCAAGAATATATGACTTCATTTTTTCAACTTCACTTATACAATCATCTCTCACTTTCTTTGCTAGCACAAATTCATACATAATACAAAACCTCTTGAGTTTGTCCACTACTACTTTTCCATTTTCCCATTGCATATAATGCAGACACACCTTCCTCAACTTCTCAAGAATGGGGAGAATCTCTTCAATCAATAAATTAGAATGTATATAATGTATATAATGCTCACACACCTTCCCTAACTCTACATTTTGGTCACTCTACTGACCCCTCTAACTCTACCTCTCCCACCATACCTAGATCCCTTTCTCTCTTTTTTTCACCTTACCTCTCTCTACCCACCTCTCCATATCTTTCTCCTTCCCAAACAGCCTTTCTCCACATGCCCCTCCCTTCCTCCCTCCCTCCATGCCTACCTCTCTCCCACTCTCTCTATACCTGCATGTCTGACCTTACTTATCTCTCTCTCCACACACACAAACACAACCTATCTCCACCTACATCTCCCATTGTTTGTCCTTCCCTTGCTCCCACTCTCTCTATACATACCTCTACCACCCTACCACTTCCTATAAAAAATAATTTTACAGAACATCAAGATCAAATAGAAGCTATGAATTATTAAAGAAGAAAGTGATAGAGCAACTAGTGTTAGCATTGCTATATTTTGATAAGGTGTTTTTTGTTGATTGTGATTCAAATGGAACTATAATTGGAGCATTACTAATTCAACAAGGAAGACTGGTGTCTTGAGTTTACCCACTTCTGCATTGTCATTTTCCCATTGCACATACTCCACACACTCCTTGAACTTCTCAAGAGTGGGAAGAATCTCTTCAGTCAATACATTATAGATATCTCATTCACTTTGGTCTGCTTCTTTTCAAGTTTTTTGGGGTCCCTGTGTCCCACAATCCATTTTGGGTCCCTATGTCCTATAATCCACCATCACATCTCCCCCTCCTAGTAAGTCCATTTTGGGTCCTTCTATCTCTCCCACCCTCCCACAACCTATCTCCCTCATTCTCTCCCTCTCTCCCTCCTCTCTCCCTTACACACAAACAACATGTCTCCACCTAGCCCTCCTTCTCTCCATAACTCTCTCTATACCTATCTCTCATAAATTTGATGTTGATCTATTGACTAATAAAATAAAAGGAAAGTTTCACTTGTATGAATATTTCTAAAGAGAAGGTGCATGTGCCTCAACATAGTAGGTTGAAAAAGTACTAAATTATTTTGTGACAAGTATTACACCCATTTTATTGGAGATAGGTTCCTCGAGTTACACATTACTTTAGAGAAATTATTTATTTCAAACTATATTGAAATATTTTGGGTAAGTGCAAGAAGTTGGGTCCACATTCACAGGAAGTGTCATTTTTTAGCTTTAAAACAAATACCCATTCTTTTTTAAAAATAGGTACCCATTTTGAAGTGGATAATTGTTCCAAAAGGTTTTAAAACTCATAATAAATGTTTTTCATTTGGATTTAGGCTCAGAAAAGGCATGGTAACCCAACAATTAGGATCAGACCTGCAAGTACATGGTCATGACCATTTCAAGAGAAAAAACTATCTTTGGAAATATAGCTAATGAGGTTTTCTATTAAATTATTTTATGAAATTAAAATTGATTATATATGATAATGTATAGTTTTCAAATATCTAATTTTATTTTATTTATTATTTTTTCTACTTTTTAATTAATTTATGAGGAAATAGGTCCATTAACTCAAAATGTTAGGTTTTTTGTGTTTTTTTGAATAATTTTTAATTTGTTAATTTTTTTGTAAAAAAAATTATATGACATAAATCTATAAAAAAATTCTTTACACAATGAAAAAAGAAAAAATGAAAAGATGATAAGTTTAGGTCAAGTTATGGTGTCCGTACACAAAGGTTTTAAAAATTCAAATATAGGGCTAATAAAAAAATAATAAATAAAAAAAATATGAAAAAAATTATAAAAAAATATCCTCTTCAATCTTCTTTCTAATATACATATTTCCCCAAAAGGAATTAGAAAAATACTTTTATTTATGTAAAATTATGGTGTATGTACATGTGCATGGTATCATCCTAAAAAAGTGACTTTTAAAAAGTTATTTCTATACATGCATATTAAAAGTTATTTTATATCATCTGGGTAATATTAAATAAATTACATATTTGAAAACTAGACTCAAAAAATTAAATTTCATGTTGCACAAATTTTTTAAGGTTCAATGTGTAAGTGCTTCAAATTTTAAGTTTAACTGTGACAAATTTTAAAAATCAAGAAAAACACATCCACTTTTTGAACATTTTGTGGACCCAACTTCTTTCACCTACCCTTATTTTTTTAACTCTTAATAAATAATTTGTAAAGGATAAAAATGGAGGATATTTTCATATCTCATTGATGAAATCAATGCTTTCATGAAATTATCACCTCACCTAAAAATGAAAGGCTAGGTACAAGGTTCTAGTGCATGTTATTTAAAAAAAACATGATAATAGATATTAGAGTGAGATACCTACCTCTCCTTATATCTCCTCACTCTCTCTACTTACCTCTCCATATCTACCTCATTTAATCTCTCTCCCTTTATCCCTTCCATGCTATCTCACTTGACATATCCCTCCCTCATACCTCTATACTTCTCTCTATCTCTCATCTCTCACCATCCCTCCTAACCTTCCTCTCCTTCCCTTTGTCCCTCTTTTCCCCTCTATCTTTCCACCTACCCATCCCTTTATATCCCACTCCCTCATCTCTCTCTCCCTTCCTCACTCTACCTACCCCTGTCTCTCTACCTCTCCATCCCCTCCTCTGTCTCTCTCTCTCTCTCACATCACCTCTCTCTACTTCTCCCACCCTACATAGATCCCTCTCTACCTACCTCTATTATGTTTATTTTATCTATTTCTACCTACCTCTCCCTTCTCCTTCCTTCCCTTTCTCTCTCCCCCTTCTTCTCACATAACATCTCTCTAGAATATTTATTCGGATTTTTCATCTACTTGAATCTTCATAATCATTGTAACTCTTGTGCAACCTTTATTTCTTTTACCAATACTCCATTTTCTTTGGAAACATTAAAATACTTTATGTCCTATTCCACATCTAAAGTAAGATCATATGAAGGTTGTTTCACTACATCTACCATATCATCCTCCATATAGAGATAATATTAATCTATTCTTTTATTTTAGTTTGAACTAGAGGGAGTTGTAGGTGGGGATAGGTTATATATGTGAGGGAGAGAGTAGAGAAAGTAGGGAGATATGGAGTGGTAAGGTGGGAGGGATAGAGGTACATATAGAGAGAGTGTGGGGGAGGTATGCATAGAGTGAGAGAGAGAGAAGGGAGGGAGGGAGGCAGAGATAATAGGAGGGGTAGGTGGAGAGAGGTTGTGTGTGTGAGGGGGAGAGAGAGAGAGAGGTAGAGAGAAATGGAGAGGTAAGGTGATACTTATAGGTATAGAGGATTGATATAGGGAATTATAGAGGAATGAGGGGAATATGTCTAGCGAGGTAGCATGGGAGGGATAAAGGGAGAGAGGAAATGAGAGAGCCATGGAGAGGTAGGTAGAGAGAGGTAAAGTTGAAGGAATAGATTAAGAGGTAAGTATAGAGGGTGAGGGGAGATATGGAAAGTAGAGAGAGAAGGAGAGAGACATAGAAAAAGGGGAGAAGTTTGGAAGGAAGGAGATGCAGGTAGAATGAGATATAGATATAGGGTAGAACCACTTAGAATAGTCTCAAGATACTTCCTCGAGTTAACCATATAGCTTATTATTATCCATATTTCTATCCACTTATATAACAATGATGTATATATTACATATCCTAGATATTTAATCTCAAACCTATAATCCAACTAAACCTTGAGTTGTCTAACCAACACTTCATTCATCCTAATGATTAACATATCATTAGTGTGTAATACTATGATTAACTCAACTAGATTCCTTTGATAGCCCAATTATAATGCATATGGATCAAACTTTTAATACAACATACATGGTGATTACTTTATTCCATATAAATACCATTTTATTTTTCAAACCCTATGTTTTATACCCCTTATCTCAAATTATTTGTGTTGAAAAGTATAGAATTTTTCATATAAATCTCTATACGATAGTTTTGTATATAAAAAAAAATTGTCAGCTTCAAAACAAAAATATGTAGCTATAAACAATAACATCCTAATAATGTTCAACAAACATACAAGAAAAAAAATTTCAATAAAAATTATTCCTTCCACCTTACAATAAACCATTTCACCAACTATGCTTGTACCTTTGCAATGTTCTTTCTATTATTTGCAGTGTTGGAAAACACATTGTCCCATGTGAGTTATTTTCTTATGAAACCACTTAGAAAGGATCAAAGATGAAGAGGGTTATCATCAAAGAAATGAAGTTAATGCTCTAAAGTTATAGCTTTGGTAAATTTTAAACCCTTTTCATTACATTCATACCTCTCTAAAAGATTTTCATTCCCAACCAAGATTATGAAGTTGAAAGGCTTACTAGAGTGTTTATGGAACGTCCACATTATTATTTATGAGTGCTAGGAGACACATTTACCCCCTCATCTAGTTGCTTATGGATGGTTTTTATTTTGCCTCCAACAATATATTAAAGTCCACTTCAAATTTTAGATAACTCTTTGAGTATAGTAAAATTGCATTTAACTTTCCTCATTTGTGGAACAAAAATTATCCACATTATTTTATTGGAAGGCAATATCCCTTATCATTTTATTTTCCCTTCCAGATTTTTTTTTTTGTTTTGTACACCCAAAATGGAAATGAAGTCAAATTTTAGAACCTTCACTTAAAATGGAATTAAAGAATATTGTTTCACTTTCTTCATATGATTGGAACAAAAATATGCTCACATTATTTGCAGTGTTGGAAAACATGTTCTCCCCTATCAGTTATTTCCTTATCAAATGTTTTTGTTTTGTACACACAAAGAATGCAATAAAGTACACCTTTAAATTTTATAACCACTCTTTGGTACAGTAAAAATGGTATTTCACTTTCTTCAGATGATTGGAACAAGAAAATGATCATATTATTTGCATTGATAGAAAACACATTGTCCCTTGTCATTTATTTGAACCTTATGAAAAAGTTTTTATTTCATATACACCAAAAATTTAATTAATTCCACATTCAAATTTTAGAACAACTCTTTAGTACATTTAAAATGACATTTAAATTTCTTCATTTGATTGGAACAATAAAATACTCATGTATTGTTTGTAATGTTTGAAAACACACTGTCCTTTGTCAATTATTTCCTTATGAATTTTTTTTGTTTCATATACACAAAGAATGTAAATTTTACTCTAAGTAATAGTTGTAAATTTTGAAGGTTCATTTCATTACAATCATACTCTCTAAATAATATTTTTTTCATTACAATAATTGTAGGTTTGGAAAATACTGGGTGTTATGAAACCTGCAACCCATATATTGTTGTAAAACCCTCTACACGTAACAACCCAATTGGTTAGTGACCCCTCTGATCAATTTGATTATTTTTATGTATCCTCCACATGTAAATCCTCCACCTTTTATAAGGAAATAAGGAATTAATTGACAAGGGACAGTTTGTATTCCAACACTAGAAATAACGTGACCATTTTCATAAGGAAATAACTAACAAGGGACAGTGTGTTTTCCAACACTAGGAATAATGTGAGATTATTTTTGTTCCAATCAAATGAAGTAAGTGTAATGCAATTTTTACTATACCTAATAATTTAATTAATTACACCTTCAAATTTTAGAACATCTATTTGGTATAGTAAAAATGGCATTTCACTTTCTTCATCTGATTAGAAAAAAAAAATGCTCACATCATTTTTCGTGTTGGAAAACACACTATCCCTTGTTAGTTATTTCCTTATGATTTTTTTTGTTTCAAACACACCAAGAATGTAATGAATTCTAAATTAAAATTTTAGTCCATCTATTTGGTATGGCATTTCACTTTCTTCATCTAATTGAAACAAAAAAATGCTCACATTAATTGCAGTGTTGGAAAACACACCATCTCTCCCCCCATTCCTCTATAATTTCTTTATCACTCCTCTATCACCATATCTCCTAACCTGCCTCTTCCTTCCTTTGTCCCTCTTTACCCCCACTCTCTCTTTCCACCAACCCCTCCCTTTATCGTTCACTCCCTCCTTCCCTATCTCTCCCTCCCTCCAACCCTCCCACCCCACATCTCCCTCACTCTACCTACCCATCTCTCTCTCTCTCCCTGGAGTATGTTTCTTTTTTTCCTTTGTCATAGTGTAAGTATTCTCTTTATACAAATTTATGGATTTATTGATTTGTATATTCTAAAGATACTTATATAATTTAGTCTTGTATATATTTCTAAAGATAATTCTTTGTACTCTCTCCCTCACACACACATACAACCTCTCTCCACCTACCCCTCCCTTCATCCCTCCCTAACTCTATTTGTACCTATCCCTCTCACGCTACCACTCCCTATCTCCCTCCTTCCTTAATTCTCTCCCTCCTATAAAAAAGAAAGATAGAGAAGGAGGGAGAGAGGGAGGGAGGGATAGGTGGAGAGAGGTTTTTTGCGGAGGGAGAGAGAGAGAGAGGAAATTAGGGAGATAGGGAGAGGTAGGTAGAGAGAGGTAAGGTGAAAATAATAGAGAGAGGTAGGTAGAGAGAGAGATCTATGTAGTGTGATAGAGATAGAAAGGGGTGGTGTGTGTGAGAGAGAGAGAAAGAGGAGGGGAGGGAGAGTTAGAGATGATGCTATAAGTGGAGTTGAAAAAATGAACTCAAAGATTCTTAAAATTAAGAGTTCCATGGAACAAATACAATTGGAAATAAATGATAAGGAAAAATAAAAATTGGATCTAACTACAGAAAAAGAGAATCAGTTGGGTGGAGACATGAAAGTCTTATGTAAAAAGGTAAAAAAGTATTGTAAATAACTTGTTAAGAGATTATTCTTTCTCTTGAGAATTTTGAAGGATCATGTGCACTATGTGCAATGGGCATGTGCTCTTGAGATAGAGAGAGGTAGGGTAGGTGAAGTAGGTATAGAGATAGTTAGGGATAGACCTCAAACTTTATGAATCATCTCCACTTATAGCATCATCTCTCACTTTATAGAATCATCTCTCACTTTCGTAGTTTATTGATATCTTTATTATGTTACATGAGATAGTAATTTTTTCTTTGACCACTTATCTCTCATCATGGTATGGATTTTAGAGAATATAAAAATATACTAAGTGATGCCTCTAGTAGATCTTACACTTCTTAGGGAAATGAGGTGGAATAAAACTCATCACTTTGTTATGGTCACATGAGCACTTGTGACTTTAATTAGCTGAGGACTAAATTATAAACCCTTAAACAAAAATTTACTAGAGATGGATAGGAGATCAATCTATACAAGTATACTATTCAGTGGTGAGATCTATGATATAAATAAATGGGTTAGTCAAGAATTTATTATTACATAACCTTGGAGATGACTACCTAGAGGACTTTTACCTAGTGCCACATACTATAATTCTATTTAGGGGGAAACTGAGGCTTAGCAAGGAGTATGCCTCTAGATGCTTCCCACTCTTTGTACATTTATTACACATCCATTATGATGATAGGGATAGAGGAAATTATATCCATAGAGAGGTTAGCATAGTTTTTAAGTAGATAAATCAAGATGATAAAGAGGATGATGGGTCTAACAATAACCACATTATTTCCCATTTCTCATAGTCCAATTGCTTACCTTTAATTCTACATTTCCGTTTTCTCATTGCACATAGTGCACATTCTCCATCCTCAACTTCTCAAGAGAAATAATAATCTCTTACTTATAGAATCATCTCTCACTTTCTTTGCTTGCAAAAATTCATATGCAATACAAAACCTCTCGATTTTATCCACTTTTGCATTACCATTTTCCCATTGCATATACTACACATTCACCTTCCTCAATTTCTCAAGGAAATGAAGAATCTCTTCAATCCATATGTTATCTATCTCATTCACTTTAGTATGCTTATTTTCATGTGTTTTTAGAGAAAATTCATTTTTCATTTCATATATTCTGGTACCTAATGCCTCCAATTTTGCATTTCCATTTTCTCATTGCATGATCACAGTCATAAAAGGGGTAGCAATCTCATGAAAACCATGAGATTTTAAGAACAATAGTTATAAGGACATACTTGAAATATAATTTAATTTTCCTCTAACTTCTACTAATGACGAATCAAATTCTATAGGAGAGGGAATATTAAATAAAATTGATGAAAGAGGAGATGGAGGAACTACAAAAACCAAGACATGGTACTTGATTGATTGAGTTGAATGTAAGGAATCCATTGGTTGCAAGTGGGTGTACAAGAAGAAATTTAGAGTAGAAATAAACATTAGAAAGCTATAAGGATAGTTGGTGCAATAGATTATTCTAGGTACAATAATTATAATTTAGTGACATACTTTATCTTGTATCTATGTTTAATTTGATTGGTATGTTTTTGTTTATAGCCATACCTTTTTATTTTTAAGTCGAAAAAGGTAATTTTGATAGAAAATTATTGTAGGAAGATTTAGATGATAAAATCCATATTGTTGAACCTAAATAATTATAGATAACGGGTGTAGAAAATTGGGGTTAATAAACTAAAAGTTTCTTTTTATGAATTAAATTAGTCACCATGTATGTTGTATCAAAAGAAATTGCAGGAAAATTCGTTAGAATTTGACTTTCAAAGGAATTGATTTGAGTTAATCATAGCTTTACATGTTTTCCAAATATATAGAAAATGGAATAGAATATGATCCTTCATATTATATTATTTTAGATGTGGAATAGAAGGACATAGAGTATTTGAATGTTTCCAAAAAAATTGGAGTATCTCCCTCCTTTCCTCTTTCTCTCCCACCCTACCACTCTCTATACCTATTCCTATATCTCTCCTTCCCTCTTTCTCTCCCTCCTATTCCTCCCACCCTACCACTTCCTATCTACCTCCTCCCCCCTCTCTCTCCCTCCCTCTCTCCCTCCCACTCTCTCACTAACAACCCACTATGTTTTCTAACCTGCAATTATATTTGCAATAGTTGGAAGTGTTGAAATTATATCAAAATAATGAAGACTAAAATTAATCACTTAGAAAAGGAAGTAAAAGTTAAGAAGAATATTTTATCATCAAAGTAAAAGGAGGTTAATTTTTAAGGTTCTTTTTATTACATTCATACTCTCTAATAAAGAAAAGCTTTTCATTACAATAATTGCATGTTGGAAAACATTGGGTGTTATGAAAACTACAACCCACATATTATTATAGAACCCTCAACATGTAACAACTCAATTGGTTAGTCAACCCTCAGGTCACTTTCACTTTCTTCATTTGATTAGAACAAAAAAAATCACATTATTTGCAGTGTTGGAAAACACACTATCGCTTGTTAATTATTTCCTTATGAAAAATGCTCATGTTATTTCTAGTGTTGGAAAACGTGCACTGTCCCCTATCAATTATTTCCTTATAAAAATTTCTCACATTACTATAGTGTTGCAAAACACATTGTCCCTTGTTAGATACTTATGAAAAGTTTTTGATTCGTACACACCAACAATGTAATCAAGTCGACCTTAACATTTTAGAACAACTATTTCGTATAGTAAAAATGGCATTACGCTTTCTTCATTTGATTGGAACAAAAAAATGATCACATTATTTGTAGTGTTGGAAAACACAATGTCCCTTATGAATTATTTCCTTACAAAAAGTGTTCACATTATTTCTAGTGTTCGAAAACACACTATCCCCTGCCAATTATTTCCTTATGAAAAATGCTCACATTATTGTAGTGTTGGAAAAAACATTGTCCCTTGTCAGATATTTCCTTATGAAAATCATCTTATTAATACACACCAACAATGTAATGATGTCCACCTTAAAATTTTAGAACAACTATTTGATACAATAAAAATGGAATTTCACTTTCTTCATTTGATTGGAACAAAAAATTCTCACATTATTTGTAGTGTATCAAAACAAAGTGTCCCTTGTCAATTATTTCCTTATGAAAAATGCTCATGTTATTTTTAGTGTTGGAAAAAAAAATGTCCCCTATCAATTATTTCCTTATCTAAAATGCTCACATTATTGCAATGTTGGATAACACATTGTCCCTTGTCAGATGTTTCCTTATGATTTTTTTTTTATTCGTACACACCAATAATGTAATGAAGTCCACCTTAAAAATTTTAGAACAACTATTTGGTACATTAAAAATGGCATTTCACTTTCTTCATTTGATTGGAACAAAAAAATGCTCACATTATTTACAATGTTGGAAAACAAACTGTCCCTTGTTAGTTATTTCCTTATGTAAAATGCTCACATTATTTTCAGTGTTGGAAAACACACTATCCCCTTTCAATTATTTCCTTATGAAAAATGCTCACATTATTGTAGTGTTGGAAAACACACTATCATTTTTCAGATATTTCCTTATGAAATTTTTTTGATTTGTACACACCAACAATTTAATGAAGTCCACCTTAAAATTTTACAACTATTTGGTATAGTTAAAATGGCATTTCACTTTCTTCATTTGATTGGAACAAAAAAATTCTTACATTATTTGGAGTCTTGGAAAACTCACTGTCCCTTGTCAATTATTTTTTTATAAAAATTTCTCATGTTATTTCTAGTGTTGGGAAACACACTATCCACTATCAATTATTTCCTTATAAAAAATGCTCACATTATTGCAGTGTTAGAAAACACACTATCCCTTGTCAGATATTTCCTTATGAAAAGTTTTTGATTCCTACACACAAACAAAAGAGAAGTATTTTTAGAAACATATACAAGACTAAATATCAATGCTATAAATTCATCATAAACAATGGTAGTAAAGAAATTTTAGCTCCAAAAGAGATGGGTGATAATCTAAAATTGAAAAGGTAAGAATATCCAAGTACATATAAAATTTCACAATTGTATAAATAACATAAGTTACTAGTCAATGAGTGAGGGAGGGAGAAATAGATTTGAAAAGTAGTTACCACTAGATCATAATAGAGGGAGGGAGAGATAGATTTGAAAATTAGTAATCTACGTGTCCCTCCCCCCTCTCACTCTCACACACAAGATCTCTATCTTTATACCTCTCGCACCCTACCTTTGTATCTAGATTTACCTACATCTCTATTTATTCCTTGCACCTTACCTCTTTGTAACTACACCTCTCTCCCTCCCTAAACCATAGATTTTTGGGTAGGGATTATATAATACTCTTGCACTCTTAGGATGTTCCACCTAAAAGGAGAGAGAGAAACCTTACTCAAAGGAATCTAACGAGTTCACTCAAATTAAGATGTGTGTGATGTTATTTAGACTAAACGAGATGATCTAAGTGCAACTAAATGAACTTTTCAATTGATTATGAATACAAAACTTAAGATACATGCAAAAATAGAAAGGAAAAAGAATAAAATAGATTACATCTAGAGGTTTGATGGAGATTCTAGAATATTTTTAAGGTTGATCTAGATAACTAAAAATCACTAGTGGGACTCATTCACCAATAATGGGGAATCAATCCTGCTTCTAATGAAAACTTGCTGAGAGTTGGTTTCTGAGTGTTGGGATCTGGAATCTGACAAAATCTAGATTTCTATCCTTAATGTGGGACTCATTCACCACTAACAATGAATCAGTCCTCTCCCAAAATTCTAAGAAATCAGGGACCAATTCTATAGCACCAGATCTGAAGTTGTTTGCTTGTCAAGTTGTCGAAGTCAAATTTGCAAAAAATAGACAAAATGTCTTCTCCAAGCTTGAAATATGATGTAGTTGACTTGAAACACTTTTTTGACTTATTTTCCACTTTTCAACACCTAAATACTTGTCAAATCTACATACACAAGTCTAAAAACATACATGCAAAATGGGAAAAATGGTTAAGGGTTAGGTTATAAGGATTTGCCTTGGTTAAATCCCACTTTAGTAATCAAACCCTTAGTGAAATAATGAAATGAAAGAGAATGATAAATAAATAGCATGAAAATGTTATTAACTTACCAAGCCCTTGTTGAAGAAATCTAAAGATAATGTAATGGTAGCACTAAAGTACTTGATTATTGCTTGATTCAAAGATGCAAAGTGCTTGAACGCTTGAATGATTGAGTGAATAAGTGAACTTGATGAATGCTTGAATGAATGGGCCCTAAAATGAATGTTAAAACACTTATTTATACACACTTGTGCCTTAGTAACCAAATAATACCTCATCATAGGGTGGCGTAAGGTGATTTTAAATAAAAACTCGAAAGAAAACTTAAAATATTTTGAATTTGGAGCCTAGAGGGACTCATTGACCACCCGTGGAAAATGGGTCGCACCTTGGACTTGAAAGTGGGTGTTGGGAATTATCTTGCATTTAATTTTTTTTGTTGGGTTTACATTCAAAAACACACTTAATTAAGCCTTATAAGAGGATAAAGAGGTCATCAATGACATAAGAAATGTGTAAATAGTGAAATTAAGCCTAGAAAAGTGTGAATCTTTGTTACAAGACTTTACAACACTTCAAAATAAGACTTGAAAAGTGTTGAAAATATTATTTTTTAGGCTAATTATGATAAATAGAGTCCTGAAAAGTGTAGAAATGTCTTACAATACTTCACAACACCTTCACAAGACATCATAATTTAAATTTTGAGGACCTAATGTGAGTATTCAAGCCACATTGTAACATTAAATTAGAGAAAAATGGACCAAGCATCATGAAGAAAAGCCTAAAATACCATGAAAATGACAAGGGACCATTTTTATACAATGCATTTAGCCCCCATTTAGTGAGAGGGTGAACTTGCTTCAAACTCACACTAAAGTAGCCATGCATATTGAAAAGGATTCTAAATATGCTTATGTTAGTAAGATGGAATAACAACGATCAAAAGGGATGATCAAGCTCCTAGGATGAAGATCCCATGGAAAAATGGACACAAGAACAAAGGAACACATGTGTGAAAGGGAAATTGAATTGAGCTTCGATCATTTATCCAACTATCCATGGATTAGATTTAGGCTGATTGTTTGAAAAAGGAAAATGCCTACTCACTTTGGGGTGATACAACTCATGGTGGTCTAATGGGTGAGAAGACCCAAAAAGGTGAAGTACATATGCTAGTTGGTATTCTCTCACAAACACATAGGTGGCTATGGGGAAATTTGTGCCATTGAGTGGGCTTCTCGCTCAACCATATCAAAGCTATACCTCCTAATAAGTTTAACAAAGCACCAGAAAGGAAAATGCCAGTTTGTGCTTCATGAGACAAGCAAAGCTTTGTATGATTAGAACTAATGAAAAAATGCAAGGTACCACAGGCATGCAAGTTGCATTATACAAGGTGGAAAAGATGTAAAATGTAAAAAATGTAAAAATATAAGATGTAAAAGATGTTCAAACGAGTCTTGTTAAGTTCATGCAAGGTCTATCACTTAGGGAACATTGTGTCTAACATCTCCAATAGAGGACCAATTAAAGAATAGTATATTCACAACTTAGGGGATGCAGTGTGTCACATCAGGCCACCAAGAGGAATTTAATATGCTAAGATAGATCACACTTATGGAGGAAATCACACCCAATGTCATCCACAAAGTGAGCAAACACATCATATGAAATGAGAAGGCTACACTAAGAACCAAGAATGCAAATGAAATGATGCCAATGTATGCCCCCCACTTTAAAGTAGCCAAGGGAAGAATGCAAAAAGAAAATAAGACATGAGAGCCAACTTGGAAACCCCCTATGCCAAGTCATATGTTTCTAAGTTAGGTTGCATCATGTAAATAGGAACAAAAGAAAAAGAAAAAGAAAAAGAAAAAGAAAAAGAAAAATAAAAAG
>VDFB02118120.1:0-88510 GCA_007258455.2 Sequoia sempervirens | reverse complement strand
TGGTTTAATGGTTTAGGTTAAGGGGTGGAGGGGAGACAGATAGAGGGAGTGAGTGAGTGAGAGAAAAACCTAAGAGAGGGAGAAGGGGTAGATGGGAGAGACTTGAGATAGAGTGAGTGAGAGAGAGAGAGATACCTAAGAGAGGGAGTGGTGCTAGGAGGGAGATACTTGAGAGAGAGAGAGAGAGATAAAGGGAGGGTTAAGGGTAGAGGGTAGAGGGTTTAAGGGTTTAAGTTTTAGGGTGTAGGATTAAGGGGAGAGAGATAGAGGGAGTGAGTGAGTGAGAGAGACCTAAGAAAGGGAGAGGGGGTAGGATGGAGATACTTGAAAGATAGAGAGAGGGAGGGAGTGGAAGAGAGATAGAGGGACATGGGTTAAGGGTAGAGGGTAGATGGTTTAAGGGATAAGGGTTTAGGGTTTCGAGTTAAGGGTAGAGGGAAGAGAGATAGAGGGAGTGAGTGAGTGAGTGAGAGAGAGACCTAAGAGAGGGAGAGGGAGTAGGAAGGAGAGACTTTAGATAGAGTGACTAAGTGAGTGAGAGAGAGAGAGAGAGAGAGATAGACCTAAGAGAGGGAGTGGTTCTAGGGGGGACAGACTTGATAGAGAGAGAGGGAGGGAGTGGGAGAGAGATAGAGGGAGATAGGGTTAAGGGTAGAGGGTAGAGGGTTTAACGGTTTAGGGTTAAGGGTTAATGGTTAAGGGTTAAGGGCTATGGGTAGAGGGGAGAGAGATAGATGGATTCAGTGAGAGAGAGGGAGGGAGTGGGAGAGAGATAGAGAGTAGAGGGTTAAGGGTGGAGGGGAGGGAGATAAGAGGAGGAGGGAGAGAGAGACTCTGAGAGAGGAGAGGGGGTAGGAGGGCATACTACAGAGAGAGAGGGGAAAAAGAGGGAGGGAGTGGGAGAGATATGGGTAGAGGGTTTTAAAGGTTTAGGAGTTTAAGGGTTATGGTTTAGGCAGAGGGAGAGAGATAGAGGGATTGAGAGAGAGAGAGAGAGAGACCTGGGAGAAGGAGAGGGGTTAGGAGGGAGAGACTTGAGAGAGAGAGAGGGTAGAGGGTTTAAGGGTTAAGGATTAATGGTTCAGGGTTTAGGGTTATGGGTAGTGATGGAACTCCAAAGTTTTGTTCTCTGTGTTCTATTTTATCCTCCCTTGTGTCTTATTTTATTAAATGAGCATTTTATTTTTTCAATGAGTGTCTTATTTTATTAAATGAGCATTTTATTTTTTAAATGGTATACTTATAGTGGAGAGTTGTGATATTTTATTTGAAACAAAAAAATACTTATTTCACTTCTTTGTGAATGTATTTTTTTTTTTCATATAACATTTAGAATTTCTCATGTGTTCAAGTATGGGTACATTTTTTATCAACATTTGGTTTTTTATTTATTTACATTTCAACTATTTATTTACAATATATAGTATAGATATGTGGTAAGACTGGGTATTATCATCACGATTGAGTGCACGACTTTTGGCCCCCCTCCCCTAATAAATGTTTTTATTTTGCAGAGGGACAAGTTCACATGGTTGTAGATCAATTGTTGTGTGATCTCAGTCATTCCTTGCCATCCCGTTATGACCCCACCACACTGTCTTTGTTGATCGTGATATCATGGGTGAGCACCACATGTCTCATCTAGTGAAGCTGAAGGAATGATAAATAATTTGATGCGTCTTTAATACATTATGTCGGGGGTTACTAAAGAAGTTATAAGATGCACATGTTTTAAATCAACAGAGATGTTATAATCTTGGTAGAAAGGTGCTCGATGGTTAATAACAAGGCTAGAAATTGTGTTGAATGAATAGGATTGCCAATGGTTGAAATCCATGGTTGCCCGCCATCGCGTGATCAAAAGTTGCAAGGTCTTTATTGATTTCAATATCACAAGTGGGCACCATGTGGATCTCCTTGGCAATGAGTAGTATGGTGTGGAAATGACAAAAAATGTCTCATCCGCCATTAAATCTCACTCATGCACTGCATGAATGGCTCCAACCATATTTGATGCAAATTTAAATTTTAGCTGTTGATCCTTCAATTAGATCAAATCATTGAATGATCATCTTCAAAACAAGCTGGCACAATCACCAATGTGGCAATAAGGGGCCCACCATACCATACATTGCCAAGGAAGTCCATGTGGTGGTCGTCCACAATATCACAATTAGTAAAGATCCTGTAACTTTAGATTAGGCGATAGTGGGCAACCGTAGATCTTTATCATTCATGATCTTGTTCCTTCAACATAGTCACCAGCCTTATTATTAACCGTCAAGTAGCTTTTTCATCAAGATTATAACATATCTGCTGATTTAAAACATGTGCACCTCAAGAACAATTTACTAACCCACCTTTTAATGTATTAAGGCCAAATTAATTTACCACAGTATTTTCTTCATTCCTTCGGCCTCATCAGCTGAGACATGTGGTGCTCGCCCATGATATTGCGATCATTAAAAACCCTGCAACTTTAAATCACACGATGGCAGGCAACCATTAAGATCTGATGACAATTAATCGATGGTCAACCAAACTTATCACCTTCAACCTCACCAGATAGGACACATGGCATCCTCCCGTGATATCACAATCAACCAAAGTGGTGTGGTGGGGTCATCGCGAGATGACAGACAGCGGTTGAGATCAAACGATAGTTGATCAATGGTCATGTGAAATTCATCCTTCTGCAAAACAAAACATTTATTAAAAGGACAAGGGGACATCACTAGGTGGATGGTAAACAACAACATAAGTTGTTTTTAAATGATGAAACACGGGACCAGCCAAGACTTAGGAAAATAAAACCCTGCTGAGGAAATAAAATATTAAAACAAAGGGACTTAGCCTAGATAGAACGATAGGAAATAAGTCATTTTAAAACCCCTCAAAAAGTAACATCGAAATAGATCCCAACCAACGCATAAAATAAACACAAGGGTTTTATATGAAAATAAAGCTAAAACCACCAACTCAAGGAAAATTCTGACACCATGAAAGACCAATAACACCAAGAAGAGTAGGAATGGAACATAAGGAGCAAAAATATAAAGTTCCATTAGAGGGGAGAGAGATAGAGGGAGTGAGTGAAAGAGAGAAACCTGAGAGAGGGAGAAGGGGTAGGAGGGAGATTCTTGAGAGAGAGAAGGAGGGAGTGGGAGAGAGATAGAGGGTAGAGGATTTAAGGATTTAAGGTTTAAGGGTAGAGTGGAGAGACTTAGGAGTGTGTGTGTGTGTGTGTGAGAGAGAGAGAGAGAGGGAGGTAGGGAGTACTGGGAGAGAGATAGAGGGTAGATGGTTTAAGGGTTTAGAGTTTAAGGTTTAATGATTTAAGGTTTAGGGTTAAGGGTAGAGGGGAGAGAGATAGAGAGAGTGAGTGAGAGATAGAGACCTAAGAGAGGGAGAGGGGGTAGGAGGGAGAGACTTGAGAGAGAGAGGTAGAGGGTGAGGGTAGGAGTGGTTTAAGGGCCTGGGGCTCTAAGGCCTAAGGGTTTAGGGCTGGGCAGAGGGAGAGAGATAGAGGGATTCAAAGTGGAGAGAGAGAGGGAGGGAGTGGGAGAGATAGGAGAGAGTACATAGAGGGTTAAGGGTAGAGGTAGGAGGGTTTAAGGGCTAAGGGCTTAGGGTTTAGGATTTAGGGTTAAGGGGAGAGAGATAGACGGAGTGAGTGAGTGAGAGAGAGACCTAAGAGAGGGAGAGGGGGTAGGATATTGAAGATAGAGACCTAAGTGAGTGAGTGAGTGAGAGAGAGATAGATAGACCTAAGTGAGAGAGAGAGAGACCTAAGAGAGAGAGATAGACGGAGTGAGTGAGTGAGAGAGAGACTCCAAGAGAGAGAGATAGAGGGAGGAGGTTAAGGGTACAGGGTAGATGGTTTAAGGGTTTAGGGTTAAGGGTGGAGGGGAGAGAGATAGAGGGAGTGAGTGAGTGAGAGAAAGACCTAAGAGAGGGAGAAGGGGTAGGAGGGAGAGACTTGACATAGAGTGAGTGAGTGAGAGAGAGACCTAAGAGACAGAGTGGTGCTAGGATGGAGAGAGTTGAGAGAGAGAGATAAAGGAAGGGAGGGTTAAGGGTTGAGAGAGACCTAAGAGAGGGAGAGGGGGTAGGATGGAGAGACTTTAGAGAGAGAGAGAGGGAGGGAGTGGAAGAGCGATAGAGGGAGGGGAGTTAAGGGTAGAGGGTAGATTGTTTAAGGGTTTAAGGGTTAACGGTTAACGGTTTAGGGTTTTGGGTTAAGGGTAGAGGGAAGTGTTGGTTTTGTTTTACAATGTAACCAGGTTGTTCTTCTAATCTACCTATGGAATTTCCAATCCCAATCAAGGGCAGCTTGAAGGACTTGGACCAATTGATGAGGACTTTAAAAAAGCCTCCTACACTTTAGGCTCTGCAAGACCTAGGAGGGTGATCCCTTAATGTGTTTACATCCTCTGCACCAATATCATAAACAACATTAACAATAACATATAATCTCATTTAATAGCTCAACATAATAGGATAATATCGAATAGAATTCGCTATTCATCAACATTATTAGCTATTTGGAGCATGAGATAACTACAACACAATCCCAAGATAAAATAGGTTATTGATTTGCAATTTTAGCAAGCTCTAGGTAAAGATGAACAAATATTGAATCATACAACTTAGATTAGTGCCATATATCCATTGTGGGAGTCAAATTCATAAGTATTAAGGGGTTTGTGACAGATTTAACACATAATATATACAATCCCGGATAACATTGCATTGCAATCTCATCAATATGTATTCTAACCCAATACTACTTATCAAATCCTTATATAGAACATATCCGCCTATAATCCCATTTAAGTATTTTAATTAATTTCCCTTGTCAACAAATGATAGGAAGAAGGGATTGGTTTTAATGTGAGGAAACACCCTAGGGGAGGGATTAGTGTATAATTGTTCCAACATAGCCTAATGGAACACTGGATCTTTGCTCATGCTTGGGAAGCCTTTCACCAAAAGATTCCATGAATGCACCTTACCCAAAGTATGCTTTCGGACCTCCATGCATACAAACACAAGGATTTTCATTTATCATCTTGCAGCAGTGGTACCTAAGATGATGTTACTACCCCTCCCTTGGACATTGATCTCTTCTTACAATTGGATACATCAATCCTCCTTTTGATTTTGTCAAAAAGATATGAAATGATTTCTAAGCAATGCCTTATTGGGTCAATGAGATCACCAAAATTTTAGGACTTGTCAAATGAAGGTATATTATTGACACCTATCCCTTTGCTATTCACTTGCTAGGACTTAGTAATGACTATCTAAAGAGAAAATGAGATAGTGGCAACAACCATTTATATTATTTATCTCACTACAATCCATTTCATGGCTATAGTCATGTTGTCACCCAGTGTAGATTTATTTTTTCAAATTCATAGATAACTTGAAGACAAACCTGTAGCCTTTAATGGTACTGCTCTTATTCATGAATATGCTTTGTTCCCTTGATGCACCATGACTTATGATGGTTTTTATGCTGAATATCTTCATTAAAACACCCCTATGCAAGTATATACCTTCACTATTATAGCCTATTGTTGGAATGGATGATCAATGGTATTAAAAGGTAAAAATACAACTGTGCTTTGCTTCCTTCACTACTTGTTGCTGATTGTTGATTGTTATTCATATGCACTTGTACCATTGTAATGCTTGATGTCCTACATGAACTTGCATGGATGTCTCGTAGCATAACTTCATAGTTGTTGTTCATATGCACTTGTACTATGGCCTTGGCTTCCAAAATAAGACCTCTCCTGAATCATAACTGCTTAATTGTCATTTGTAACTTTTTGTTTCTTGTATGCAATCATGATCCATGTTGGATCAATCATGATGACCAAAACCCCTATATGAAAGGTTATGAGCATAGCAATTGTATCTCGGTCACATGATATGAGGGTTCCATTGCTGTCATAAACCTCTTGTAATGACATGTTTTCAATAGGCATATTATTTGTGTCAACTAGAGTTGATGTTTCTTGAATGTCTTTTCCTTTTATGCCTTTCCTTAAAACATCATGCATTGAATGCTATCTGGCAACTTTTTCACCTAATGTTTGATTGTGAAGGCCTTGAATAGAGCCTTGAGCAACTTTATATTTTGTTTTTGTTGTTGTCCTTCATGATACCATTGTAGAATGCATTGTTGGTTGTCCTTATCAATGACAATGACCTTTACCTATTGCATTCACTTTCACCAGTACACCCATGAATGAATAATATCAATCCCCTTTGCCTCTTGTAGCTCTTGCAAAGGTGTTGTCCTTGTACTTGTATCATGACCTTGATTCAACCATTGCTCTTCTTTTGTTATGTGTAATAAATACGCATAGTCTCCTCATTTTATCTTTATTGGACAACCACCTTTCACATATGTGGGTGACCTAACAACTCACCTTCCTATGTGATGTGTGACTATTCACTAGGATTATGGTGAGAGGGGCTTGACAACAACTTGAAATGATTCCTCATTTTTTAAAAGATGCATAATTGAACTTGATGCATCTATGAAGTCACTTCCTTTATAAATAGATCATAGATCTTCTTAAGAAGATTGAAGGACATATCAACACAGTATGTTGCATCTTTTGAATCTATCCTTTCCTATCTTGTCTTATGTTCCTTTCCTGTCCTGTCTTATGTTACTAGTCTTTTATGCTATTGGGAAAATCCTAAGGTTGGGGTTTTGTCTTTGACTGAATCCCTCTATCTCTCTCCCCTCTACCCATAACCCTAAACCCTAAACCCTTAACCCTTAAACCCTCTACCCTCTACCCTCTCTCTCTCTCTCGTCTCTCCCTCCTACCCCCTCTCCCTCTCTTAGGTCTTTATCTATCTCTCACTAACTCCCTCTATGTGTCTCCCCTCTACCCTTAAACCCTAAACACTAAACCCTTAACCGTAAACCTTAAACCCTTAACCCTTAAACCCTCTACCCCATATCTCTCTACCCCATATCTCTCTCCCACTCCCTCCCTCTTTCCCTCTCTCTCTCAAGTCTCACCCTCCTACCCCTTCTGCCTCTCTCTCTCTCACTCACTCTTATCTCCCTCCCCCTTACCCTTAACCCTCTACCTTCTACCCTCTACCCTTAACCCTCTACTCTCTATCTCTCTCCCACTCCCTCCCTCTCTCTCTCATTGAATCCCAAATATTAGAATTTAGTTTAATTTTATTTGTAATGTCAAATATTAAAATTTTAGATTGAAATACTTAATTTATAATTAATGTTGAGTTTATAAACTAATATTAAGACATTAATAAATATAACCCTAATAATATGTTATTAGGATTAGGGTTAGTGTTAGTATTAAATTAGGGTTAGAATTATGATTCAATTGTGTTAGGGTTTAATTAGGGTTAGGGTTCAAGGAATTAGGCTTAGGGTTCAAATTAAAATTCAATTAGGGTTAGGGTTCAATTAAGAGTAGGATTATATTTCAATTAGGGTTATGATTCAATTATGGTTAGGGTTTTTGGTAAATTATAATTATCTCACATATATGAGTTTGGGGTTAGAGCTGGGAATCTTGATTTAACTAAGCTTAGGCTTAAGGTTAAGGTTAGGGTTTAATTAAGCTCAAGGTTAGGGTTAAGGTTAAGGTCGAGGTTTGATTAGGGTTATAATTAGAGTTAAGGTTGTCATGAGAACTATGGTTAGTGTTAAACTAAGGATTATGAATAGTATTAGAATTATGGTTAGGGTTAGAATTATAATTAAGATTATAATTAGGGTTAGAATGATAAGGGTTAGGATTATAATTATAGATAGACTTAGGGTTTGGATTATCATTAGGGTTAAGGTTAGGTTAGGTTTACCATTTAATTAGAGTTGGGGTTCTAGGATAAAGCTTGGGTTCAATGATAGGGTTAGGGTTGGGGTTAGAGTTAAAGTTAAATTAAAAATAGGGTTAGGGTTCAATGAGTTTAAGGTTAAAGGTTAGATCGAGGGGTTATGATTCAATCTCAACAATAATTCTCACTCTGCTCCTAACCTACAAGCTTGATAAGTAAAACTAACCACGACACTATTTTTAACCCCAACCCTAACTAAATATATATCTAACCCTAACCTTAATTCTATAACTAAAAGTAATTCTAATCTTGTCTTTCATGTTGTGCTGCAAATGCTACTAGCATATATATATATTATTTATTAATATATATAAAATACGCCAAGAGACATCTTTGTCGAGGCACCTATTTTATAATAGTACAATAGACGCATCAAAAGGATATATGTCAGCATATTTTATATATATTATTAATAAATAATATATATGCTAGTAAGTATTTAATAAATAAAATAAAATAAATATTAAATGAATGAATATTATTATATATATATCAATTTTTTATTCATTAATAATTATTTCATTTTATTTCACAATTATTTTTATTACATAAATCCATGTGGCGCCCGCCTGTGATATCGTAATCAATAAAGACCTTGCAACTTTTGATCACGCGATGGCGGGCAACCATGGATCTCAACCATCAACAATCATGTTTGTTCAACACAGTCACCAGCCTTGTTATTAACCATCGAGCACCTTTCTACCGAGATTATAACATCTTCGTTGATTTAAAACATGTGTATCTTATAACTGCTTTAGTAACCCGCTGCATAATGTATTAAAGATGCATCAAAGTATTTATCATTCCTTCGGCTGCACTAGATGAGACACATGGTGCTCACCCGTGATATCGTGATTAACAAAGATAGTGTGGTGGGGTCATCACGTGATGGCGAGGAACAACTGAGATCACACGATGATTGATCTATGGCCATGCCAACTTGTCCCTCTGCAAAATAAAAACATTTATTATAGGAGAGGTCCCAGTAGTCATTCAGGGTCTAATAGTCACGCACTCAATCATGATGATAATACCTAGTCTTACCACATATTTATACTATATATTGTAAATAAACAGTCCAAATGTAAATAAAGAAAATACAAAATGTTGATAAAAAATGGACCCATACTTGAACACATGAGAACCTCTAAATGTTATATGAAAAAAACATAAATACATTCATGAAGAAGTGAAATAAGTATTTTTGTTTCGGAAATGAAATATCCACAAATCTCCATATAAGTATATCATTTTAAAAATTAAAAATGCTCATTTAATAAAATAAGACCTCATTTAAAAATAAAATGCTCATTTAATAAAAATAAAGACACAAGGCATGATAAAATAGAACACAAAGAACAAAAGCTTTGAGTTCCATCACTACCCATAACCTAAACCCTAAAATTAACGCCCAACCTTAAAACCCTCTACCCTCTCTCTCTCTCAAGTCTCCCTCCCTGCCCCCTCTCCCCTCTCTCGGGTCTCTCTCTCTCTCTCGCCCTCCATCTCTCACCCTCACCTAAACCTAAACCTAAACCCTTAGCCTTAAACTATAAACCCTTAAAAGCCTCTCACGTTTAACCCTCTACCCCTTGTCTCTCCTCCCTCCCTCTCTCTCTTAAGTCTCACCTTCCCTACCCTCTCCCTCTCTCAGGGTCTCTCTCTCTCACTCCCTCTTATCTCCCTCCCATCTACACATGGCCCTCTGCATTCTACCCTCTACCCTTGGCCTCTACTTTCTGTCTCTCTCCCCTCCCTCCCTCTCTCTCTCTCTCCCTTTGAATCCCTCTATCTCTCTCCCTCTACCCATAACCCTAAACCCTTAAACCTTAAACCCTAAACACTTAAACCCTCTACCCTCTCTCTATCTCTCAAGACTCACCCTTATACCTACTCTCCCTCTCTCAGGTCTTTATCTCTCACTCACTCTCTATCTCTCTCTCCTCTGCCCTTAACCCTTAACCTTAAACCCTTAACCCTTAAACTCTAAACCCTTAAACCCTCTATCTCTCTCCCACTCCCTCCCTCCGTCTGTCTCTCTCAAGTCTCACCCTCTTACCACCTCTCCTTCTCTCAGGTCTCTCTCTCACTTACTCATATCTATGTCCCCTCTGCCCTTAACCCTAAACCCTTAACCCTTAGCCTTAGGCCCTAAACACTTTAACCCTCACCCTCTGCCCATAGCCCTTTCTCCTCTATCTATCTCCCCTCTCTCTCTCTCTCTGAAGTATCTCCGTCCTAGCACCACTCCCTCTCTCAACTCTCTCTCTCTCCCCCCCCTCTCTCTCTCTCTCACCACTCTACCCATAGCCCTCTACCCTTAACCCTTAAATCCTTAAATCATCTACCCTCTATCTCTCTCCCACTCCCTCCCTCTCTCTCTCTTAAGACTCTCCCTCCTACCCCCTCTCCCTCTCTCAGGTATCTCTCCTTCACTCAATCCCTTTATCTCTCTCCCCTCTACCTTTAACCCTAAACCCTAAAGCCTTTACCCTTAAACTCTAAACCCTTGAACCCTCTGCTCTCTCAGCAACCCTCTACCCCTCTATCTCTCTCCCACTCCCCTCCCTCTCTCTCTCAAGACTCTCCCTCCTACCCCCTCTCCCTCTCTCAGGTCTCTCTCTCTCACTCACTCCCTCTATCTCTCTCCTCTCTACCTTTAACCCTAAACCCTAAACCATTAACCCTTAAACCCTCTACCATCTACGCTTAACCCTCTACCCTCTATCTCTCTCCCACTCCCTCCCTCTCTCTCACTGAATCCCTCTATCTCTGTCCCCTCTACCTGTTGGTTTTTTTTACTATAACCAAGTTGGTCTTCTAATTTTCCTATGGAATTTCCAATTCTAATCAAGGGTAGCTCGAAGGACCTAGACCAATTGATGAGGATTTTAAAGACCTCCTACACTTTGGGCTCTACAAGACTCGGGAGGGTGATCCCTTAATGCATTTACAACCTCTACACCATTATCATAAACAACATTAACAACAAAATAATAGCATAATATTGAATAGAATTGGTTGTTCATCAGTAATATCAACTATTTGGAGCATGAGATAACTACAACACATTCCACAGTGTAAAATAGTCATTAATTTGCAATTTGTAGCAAGCGCTAGGTAAAGAAAAACAAAATACTTAACCATATAAATTAGTACAACTTACATCAGTGCCATATATCCATTGAGGGAGTGAAATTCATAAACATCTATGGTGTTGTGCAGTTTTCGCACACACACCCTGCTAAAAATAGGGACCCTCTTTTGCTTTGGTTTTGGTGTCTTGGCCCTTTCATTTTGAGGTTTTGTCTTATTTTGGCATGTGCTTAAATGTTCATTTTGATGGCCTTAATGATTCCCCTTGAGTTATTTATTAAAGATCTTTGGTTTTGAGCTAAGTTTGGGTCCTCACCCTAGTTCAGGACTTTCCACCCTGTCCAGACTTTCCTGGATCTTGTTCGGACTCCAGCTGAGCACTGTGATTCAGAGATCTTTGGTATTCGCGGAATTCCACGTGGGCTATATTTTTTTTGGATTCTGTCTTGTCATCGGGTTCCCAGGTTTTTTCTGATTGTCTTGTTGATTGCATTTAATGTCGCTTGTACCTTTGGAAAATGAGATATTTAATTGATTTTTGAGGTCTTTTGTGCCATTGTGTTTATTGTTTGCCATCGATTGAGCTGAAGAGTTTGTTCTTGAAGGGTGTTTAATTTGATTTGAGGAATTTTAGTTTGGGTTGCTCGATTTAAGTGGTGATTTCTGGTGCATTCTTGCTATTGTTCTTGGTGGGCGCCCTTATTTTTGCATTCACTATTTCTGAGATCGATTTTTGCTTCACAATGGTATGTTTTCGATTGCCTTGCTTTTAATTGATGATCATGGGTAGCACATTGATGTTATAATGACTTTGGGTTTGATTTCCTATGCATTTGATCATTTCATGCTAGGGTTGTCCTGCATTGCTTTATTTGTCATCTCCCAAGTGATTTTTGAGCTCCTTTGTCTATTTGCATCTTGCTTGAGAGTTGTTAGTAAACCCTAGTAACTACTTAGCAACTGAAATGTTTAAATTTTGAGCTCGACTGTTACCAAATGGCAGATGTATGGGGTTTGAGACCTAGGGCATTGCCATTCATCTTTAATATGATCTTGAATTGGCTTAGAGTGCTAAGAGAATCCATAGAAAACCCATTTTAAACTTGCCCTAAGCTTAAATCTTTGAAATTCATGATCGATCTAATGTTTGAGCGAAATAGTGTTTTGGTGTCGCATTTCAAGTTTTGTCTTTAGTCCGAGATTTTTCGTTCCCTCAAGACAATCTGTCTCTAGCAAATTTTCCCGATTTCCTCTGCATTTCTGGAATCTGCTATCACTTTCAGAGTTTCATATATTCTATGGATTTTTGTTGACCCCGGATTTTCCTGGTCGCCTTTGTTTTCCCAATTTCCATCGAGTTGTCATAATCTACATGCTTTCAGAGTTTTACCTTATCCGTGGATTTCCGTCCAATCCGGATTTTCTCAAAGTCCTGTATCGCCTAGATTTTCTGAAGTTTGTGAAGTGTCTTCCCCTTCGCAGAAATTCATCTCCAGTGGATTGTCCCCTAATTTGGTGAAATGTAAGGAAATATGGAATAGCGTGATGTGCTAGTGATTTTCAATGCATTTTGAGATTAATTCATGCTATCTTTTGATCTCCTATTGGGTTTATTGATTGATCATGATCAGGTTTAATGGTTAGTAGGTGTTTCATGGTTATTCCATTGGAATCTGATCGGTCTAGAATTTCCCAAAATTCCTCTCTGGCTCAGATTCCACGGATGGTCCTGAAACTTGAAATTTGTTGTGATCATTTTATATGAGATTTAATAACACCTTGACTATATGAGATGCATTCTAATGGTGTATTGATGGATTGACCTTCCTTTCCTATGGCATTTACTATGATTCTCGTGTTGAATACAGGTTGAATCTAGCAAGGATGCAGAAGGATCCTCAATTTCTAAAGCAAAAAGGATTAAGATGGACACCAAGAGCAAGATCCCTGAAAGTAAGATCACATCAATTTGGTTAGAGGTGACATATACTAATGTGGGACTGTGGGAATATGGGACTATGAGGAATTCAAGGAAAGAGTGGCAACCAAGGATCTCCCCTTGGTGGCTAGAAGGATGAAGGAGTTAGGATTATCACATGTGGCTAGTTTCCCTTCAACGGTGTAGTGTTATGAGCTGGTCCTTGAGTGTTCCATACATTATGACTAGGGCACATAGAGAATTATTGGTCCTCAAGGGAGAGTAGTAGCAAATCTCAACCCTGTTTCTATTGCTCAGGCTTTTGACATGCTAGAAAGATCTCACGTGGTGGCATTTAACATGGAGTCATCCAAGGGGTTCTATGAAGAACAAACTGTCAAATCCCAACTCATCAATTCCTAGCTGGAGAATCCTAAGTCTCATTACTCCAAATTTCCCAAGCAACTATTCAGAGAAAATTTCAAGAAGTAGTACTATGATGCCATCACATTGCTCAACAAGGTGGTTGGATTGAGAAATGCTGGTGTGTTTGAGAATTGGATGTTCCACGCTATTGTAAGGATGGAACAAGAGTTGATTGACTATCACTGGGAAGGGTTGATCAGTAGGATAATTCATGAGTATTTGTCCATTGTGTTGTAGACCAAGACTTTCACCATGACTTCATATTTGGTCTATGCACTTGCGAGGTTCCACCCGTATAAAGGATTGAGTACAAGGGGAATTTTTGGACAAGATATTATTTATGAGGTTTTCCCTCAGTTGCATTTGGGAAGCTTGGACTATAGGAGGGTGAATGATGCATTCACCATGCACATCACTAGAATGCTTTAGGGGGAAGAGCATACAAGGATTTCATATCAAGCCAAGGAGCTCATCAAGAAATATGGGGCTTGGTTTATTCAATTCCCAACCTTCTCATATATCTGGGTTGATGGTTGTCAGAGGGCTACATACTGGCTTCCAAGGTATCCCACTGATCATATCATTCTCTTGGAAGTAACTAGACAGATTTGTGACTTTGACGCCATTGTTAAAAGAGACAAACATAAGACCGGATTTGGTGGAGACTTCCCCTTGAGGATTGGTTTGGGGAAGCTTGTCCTTCCATTATTTTTTCCTAGGCTTCAGAAGAAGAAATGAGTACTCTTGGTTTGTCTTTTCATTCCAAGAGATCAAGGTTTGATATCACAGGTGAGGCCCAAAAGAAGGCTAGTAGAGAGTATAGCCATAAGGTTGATTTGGAGGATTATTGGGTCAACTGTAGTGATGAGTATGATGTGAGGAAAAAGAAGTTCTCCCAGCTCCCAGTGGAAGCAGTTCGATTATATAATGTAAAGGAAGTTCCTGATCAATTAGAAGATAATGGAAACATAATCCAGGATCATGCTTATGAGGTAGTGAAGGATGGGCCAATTGGTGATGTGGACTGGCTAGAAGAAGAAAAAATAGAATTGAAATAGCTAATGGATCTAGTTATCAAGTTTACCAGGATATGGCTAAGGCACAAGCTGTGGGAGTTGGAAAATGAAGGTGTACAATGCACCTATGCACTGATGGGATATTTAGACCCTTACTCCACTTCTGAGGAGTCAGCCGAGCAAGATCCTAAGGGAAAAGGTAAGTTGGATTCTCCATTCAAGATCAAGGTCAAAGGTGTTCAAGAGGAGGAGGTCCAAGAGACAGAAAAATAGAGAAGGCCCATTGCTAAGAAAAGGAAAAAGACTAAGAGGTCTGAGCAAAAAGAAACATCAAAGTAGGGTCCTAAGGTTGATGCTCCTGTACCTAAGAAGAGAAGAATTATAAAATTATCAGAAAAGGAAAGTTCCAAAGTAGGAGAAGAGGAAGTTACCCCACCAGTGGTGAATGTAGAAAGTTCAGAAGAGAAATCCAAGGTATATACAAGGAGATCTAGGACTCCTTCTCCTAAGGATAGTGTGCCTAAGGTAGATCTCCCTCCAATTGTTTCTCATGAGAAGCAGCAAGATGATTTTCCTTCCACCCATGGAGCTCAGAGCAAACAAGGTGAGTCAGAAAACATTGAAGAACATCCAAATACAGAAGGAGAGGAATTTCATGAGGGTCATCTTCACAGTGCAAAAGCTGAAGTTGAAGAGGTAATGCAATCTCCCTTGGTTGCATATGCAAAGTCACCAGTTATGAATGAAGAAGTCCCTCCAAGAAGAAGAAGAAGCAGAGAAGATCCCATCACGTGAATATGAAGGAGAACATGCTAAAGAAAAGGAGGGAAAGACAGATGAAACTACTGAGAAATAGAATTTGAGTGGAGAGACCCCTAAAGATCAACAGGAGGAGAAACAAAGTGAAGTGCAGTTGGAATCCACTGTCCCTGATTGGTTGGACAAGGAGATAAAGAGAAAACAAGTTGTTGTGGAAGACAGTCCACTGAATTGGGATGAGTTGCTAGCTAAAATTGGAAAGGATAAAGATAAAAAGAAAGCTAGAGTGATTTCAAGGATTGAGAGGGATGAGGCTCATAACAGAGTTGTTCACATTGCAACCCCTGCTCCGAACAAAAAAAGAGATGATGTGGTTGGAGAGGATTATAATTTTTAGACTTTCAATCTAGGGCCTACATCCGCTGAGCAGGATATTGAAGATTATCAGGGTTCAAGTGCAGTCATCTTTGGTAGATTGAGGAAGGAAATAAAAACTAAGCAGGAGTTAAAGAAGGAAAATGAAAATCTCAAGAAGTGTTTGGAAGATTTGATGAAACCTCTGCAATCCATTAACCCTTCCTCCTTTGTTGCACCTCCTTTACTTCAAGAAACCATCACTGAGCTTGAAAAGATGAGCGATTCCACTCTTGCTACTACGAATTGGATGAAAGGGGTGCAAGTAAAACGTAATGAGGCCATCAAAGACATCCTATCAATAGCGAAGGATGCTGCAATGGTGACTAATTTGTTGGAACAAGACAAAGAAGATACAAATCTCCTGCTGCAGAAAACTAGGACTATCATGGAGTACACCAGGGATAAGTTGATAAGTGATAAAATTCTCCCTTCCTCTAGATTTGGTCAGCCTTAGGAGTGGTTTGAAGCATTGCAAATCAAGTAGAAGGTGTTGAAGAAGATTTACAAATAGAGGAGATAGATTAATGATACCCTGGCTGGAGTTTACAATGGCTCCATTTCCTTTTTTGAGATTATGACTAGAAGGAAGATTGCTCCCAAGTATTTGAGTTTGGAGCACTTGAGGAGATGGTGGAAGGATGTTCATGCCCCAGTTAATGACGATTCTATTTCTGAGCACCAGTTGGATGATGCGGCCACCTACATTGTCATCATTGAAAAATACCTAACGTATAAGGTGGATTGGGATAAGTCGGTAAAGCAGTCAAGGGAAGAAATTGCATCAATTGAGAGATGACTTAGGGTTTTTCCTTTACCACCCGTGGCCAACTTGGATAGGGTTCTATTGAAGGTTCATGAAATGTTGGATCAGAATAAGGACAAGGGGGAAGGCAGTTAATGACTAGCTACATCGAGATTTGTGCTTCCCTATTATTTTTCCATGCATTGGTCCAAGCTATATTGGAGGTCACAGGCTGACCTGGATGAATTCCATACATTTAATGCACCATTTATCCTATTTTTAGATTTCTTTTGGCTGACTTGTTGTGCCTTATTATTATTGTAAAAATTTGTCTGAGCCGACATGTTTTGGGGGGTTCTATAAATGTGGCATTTTTCCTCTTTTGTAAGGGTTAAGAAATTTTAGATATAGACACAAGCAAATAGAAAGATAGTTAGGGAGAAATTAGTAGGAAAAGAGTTAGAAACTAGTTGATCTCGAGCAAACATTGTAATAGAGAGCTGGAATTGTTGCTGCAGTGGATAATTTGATGCAAGTAATGACATTGTGATTTGTTGCCATACTTGTGTTCTTTTGTCTTGCATGGTTCTTGTTTTTCTATCTTTAGAATTTCTTTGAGGAGGATAATATTTAGATTAGATTTGACTTAATAGTTTTTATGATTTAATATTTGGAGTGTTGCAACAATCCCTAGTCCATACTTTTCACAGCCAACTGATTGTTAGTTGCTTTGCAAAGATTGCATTGTTTCTATAAGATTGCAGATCCATCTGGGTCAAGTAGAAATCAGTTTTGAGGGATTGGTCCATTTCAAGTGTTGATCATCTACATTGTTAATCTTAGTTTTAGTATTAAGTTTAGGAATATCTTTGAAACCCTTATCTTTTGTTATTTATTTGATTATTAGGTTAAATTTAGGATTGAAGTATCATTATATTGCTAGATCTGATAAATTGAGATTCAGTATTTTTCTTGTAGTAAGGTCCCATTGTGATTACCAACACTTTCACATATTATCTGAGTTTTTTATGCATTGTCAAGACTTGACATTAGAGACCTTAGGGTTATCTCTTGAGGTTTGTTGATAGAGATTTACCTTTCAAGAGAGATAGGATTTTATATTTTGACTGAGTTGTTGTTGTGCAGAAAACATCAACATATGGGTTTATGACAGATTTAACATATAACATATAAGATCCTTGAGAACATTTCTTTACAATTTCATCAACATGTATTCTAACCCAATACTACTTATCAAATCCTTATACAAAACATATCCACCTACAATCCCATTCAAGCATTTTAATTAATTCCTTGAATTAAATCCAAAACATAAATCATACACACCACAAGAGTGAGATGAATGAGACAACCCTTGATTATCTTATTCAAAATTCAAATATGCATGTACAATGAAGAGACATGAGTTTGAATTAATAATTTCAATTCAAATGCTAGTACTGTCATAAAACATCAAATCCCCATGAATTCAAAACCTACTACAAAATTACTCAAAACTTAAATTGCATTTCCTTAAAACCTTTGAACTTTACAATTTGCTCTGCAACTCTACCTAGACTCGACCAAAAAATATCTAACTTTCTAACCCATACTTCTGGCCTCGAAATCCTTCTTATATAAAATGAAGGAGCAAACAAGCATCAGGCCAGAAAGTACCTCTCATTTCACATGCTTTTCTTCACAAAACTCTTGAGGACAACAACTATACCTTCTTTATTTCTCATCCTACGCCCTATTCATGCATCCTACAATTACAACAATATCCATGGTGCCTCTTACACAAGCTATAGTAATCACAAAAAGTTTAAGAGCCCCTTTATATCATGTTTGGACTACAAAACCCTCAAAAATAGGGTAACCGGGTTGTATGCAAAGAAATGAAGCTTTCTAACTCAAATCAATGCCTTAATCCCTCAAATAAGATTCAAATCAAAGCTAACACATATCTTCATGATCTGGAATTGATTTCACATCAAAATATGGCTGCATGTGATCGTACAGTGTGGCATAAAAGGAAAAATACAAAAATTTTAAAGAAAAACACAGATTTTCAAATGTCAAGCTTATATTTGAAATCCTCAACCATCAAAAACCATTACAATGATCACTTTATGCCTTTTAAAGGCCCTTACATGTCAACCATTGAACAACCACCTCTACAACTAACTTTTTAATCTTTCATGATCACATGAAACATAAAACACACTAATTTCATGGTTATTAACATCACTATTGAAATGTTTTAATTTTTTGACCTTTCAAACATTAAAAAGTACATCATTAAATTAATTTTCTAATGGCATAAAAATTAAAAACATCATGAATTAATTATGTAACCACATAATTCAAATATAATTCTATCAAGAAATTAATATCAAATAGATAATATAATCATATAACTCATACATTTCAATGTCATTGATCTTCTTCTTCATCCAACTCTTTGTCTGTATCATCTGATCTAGATTCAACATTGTAAGGATTGGTCATATCATCATCATCATCATCGATATCAGTTTTGATAATGTCATCATCCACATATATCATCTTCATGAACATTAACTCCTACATCATCATGATCTAGTTCCTCCTCTTGACATCTTTGTCGGACATCATCAACTAATTGTTGATCCTAATCATCATATACATCATCTTCTTAGTTCTTCGGTATCTTCTTCTTCCACCACATTATACTTTACTGGCCTTCCTCTAGGATCATGTCTAACAAAAAATGACCAACCCTGTTTACCTGGAACCTCTAAGTAAAATACCTACTCACATTGGCTTGGAAGAACATAGGGCTCATTTCCAGCTCGCTCGATCAACCTTGTATTAACCATGGTAAATCCATTATCATTTTCAATAATAGTTCTCTCAAGATCATTTTCATTCAATCATAGCCTGTACCATAGGATGACGAACAAAATTAATTGAAGGACTTAAATTCACACTCAAGTATATCATCCAAAATTCTATAGTATCAATTTTCTGAGACTTTTGGATGTATGTCACTTCTAGATGAAATATTAGTCACCTGAAAGACTGCAGTTATACCAAAATCACAAGTTTTCTTCATGTCATCCAACATTTTGATTCAAAATTTATGACCATTGCACCACATAGCCTTGTGGTGTTTCACCTGCAATAGTTCAAACATGTAAAAATTATTGCAATACCATCAGTTGATAAACATATTTATTCTTGGCCAAATGTATGCAAAGAAAACAATGTCAACATATATATATACATCAATATAATTGAAAATAATTAAATAATATGGGTGATTAATATATTTCTATGTACTTGTTTATCTCTTAAACCATATGCTAAATCAATTTCCCTTTGTGTAACATTGGAATCTCCATTACGATGAGCTTCTTTAAGCAATGAAGCCACACCTTTCCATGTTAATGTGCAACCATATTGTTGACATCGTTCAATCCATACCGTCATCCAATCAAGATTGTTTGCGACGTACAAATGTAGTGCATCCCACGCTCAACCAACTATATCAAAAAAAAAAAAATTCACAAACGACGTATAATTAGTTAAATATCACAGTATATGACCTTAATTTATAATTAATGTATATTGAAGATTAAAGTTGAAATAAGTACAATATAAATAAAAACCATATGTAAAATGTATTCCAATTAATCTTCGTGACCATCTTATAATTACCTCTCACTTTTCTCAATCTACCTTCCCCCATCAGGTACTCCCCTTCAAATTTGTTAATGGAGTTGGGATCCCAAATTCAATCTACATGAATCTTTGTTGCAAACTTAGGAAGATATTCACTATTATACACCATGGTCTAGTATACTATATATCCCTCCACCATAGAACCCTCAAGATGTGCTCTTTGTCTAACTAAAGCCTTCAAAAATTTCAAGTGCCTCTCAACCATCTACATTGACCTTGTGTGTACAGGTCCACACAATTCAATCTCCTCAACTTGGTGTATGAGGTAGTGTTCTTGTGCATTGAAAAATGTCGATGGTAGACACTTTTGCATTTCACACATTAGACGAGGAATTTTTCTCTTCCAATAATTTATATATTCTTTATGGATTTCTTTAGATGACAACCATCTACAAATGATTCAAGGCACAAATAAATTAACGAGATTTACAAAAATATACAATATATTACATAACAAGTAAAACAAATGGCAATTATAAGATGTATACAACGAATTGAAAAAATATCGCTACTTACCTCATGTATTTTCAAATATCATATATAACTTGCTTGACATTGTTGTCAAATTTTTCTGGGAGAAATAGAGGTAGAACGTACTACAACAGTTATAAAATGATCTTTTCATTATTTTTCCAAAAGTAGTAAACACAATACAGTGAAAAGTACATGCATTATAAAAGTGTATATAATATACTAGAATAATTGCCTTAATGAAGGTATGCCAATCATGCATTTTCATCCCTAACCCAAATTCAACTTTCTTTGTTATTATATTGTTTATGTTCACAGCAAATTTTGTGGGAAATCAAATTTTTCATATGACTTTTTTTATAGCATTGCTTTGCTGCTCTGTTAATAACTAAGGAAGGGCACTTATATTAATTTGGTCTCCATCACTATTTAATTGAATGACATTTTTCATTGCATGATTGGCTTTCTTAATATCACTACAAATTTTGACAATTTTTTCTGTCATACCTTCCATCCAATATTTTCCATAACATTTATGTTATATTCTTTCTTATATGCATTGTATCAAAAAAATGCACAATTTATAGCTGCTCATAGTAGGGCAACCTACTAAATTGTCTCGGATAACTTTTCAGTCCCTGTGGAAGCTAACCATTAATGCTTTGACAACCTTCATGAAGCATATAAGTTAAATAAATTAACAACAACAATCATTGTCAATTACAATATGAGTAAACAAAACACAATATAAAAATATAAATTCAAAACATATCATATATGATAGATAAACAATTTGATATGATGTATAACCTTGAAGATTAATTCTATTATATTCCAACTTCCATAGGCGAGGTGTCATTCTTCGTGGTTTCGATGTAGCCTCCTCTTTCCCATTGAAAATATGGTTTTCAGTAGTTCAATACTTATGATTTCTATGGCGGAAGTCCCTATACTCATCAAACACCTGCTTTCCTAAACTTGTTGAATGGCGAGATTTCATCTTCAGACCACAAATTGGACATGCAAATTTTTTCTTTGTTTCAAGACCTACAAGATCATATATAATTGGATTAAATATGTCAATTTTTATAATTATATATAATGAATAGATTATTTTTAAAAAATGTATGATATCTACTTCATCAAATTAAATATTATTAAAGTGTAGTAGAATGTTATAACATACAACAAAAATGTGTTAGCCCTAGGGCATCATGAATTGTCCATACAAGCATTGCATGGAATTGAAATTATCTTTGTCCTATTGGTCTAGAAACATTATACATAGTGATGCCATTCCATAACTTTAGTAACTCGTCAATAAGAGGCTCAATATATACATTCATATCTTTCACTTGGTACCTACCTAGTTGAATGAGCATAAACAATACATAATTATTATAATCATTTTACTGCAATATATATAAATTAATGTACATGACTATTGAATGAAAAAAATATAAGTCATTATGCAATAAATAAGACAAATGAGATGCTACTACATTAAAGAAAATTGCTGTAAAGAAATACCTAGAACAATCATTGACAACATTATGTGCTCCCTCTTTATTGACATCCATGGAGGAATGTTATTGTTGATAAAAAAAATAGGCCCACACCGAGTAAATAGATCTCAACTCTCCAAATGGATTGACACCTTCTGCTCCCAATAAAAGCCTGAGATAACAAGGTTCTTCTTTAAAGTGTGGCAATTTTCCCTCCATATCCCTAAATGCAGAACCATCTGCAGGCATTTGAAGAATGCCATCTCCACTTCTATTCTATGCATGGTAATCCATAAATTGCACTAAGCTTTCACACCTAAATGATTGTTGCATACGTGGAATAATGGAAACATAACGAAGAACCTTGCAAGACACCTTTTTTGTTAGTTGATCTATTCAATATCTACTGATATAACATTTCAGGCATTCTGTTGCAAATTCCTATTGTTTATGATATATAATATGATCATTGTGAAATGCATCTATTGCTTGATACTCCATTCTGATATCTTTCATAATGCTAGATAAATCTCAGTATGAGTGAGGTAAAATATTTGATGGTGGTAACAAAAATTCACCAATCAATCTACAACAAAAAATAATTGTTAATATAAAGAATATTAATGGTACATATTTCATCCTTTATTTACTAGTGATGAACTAACAACAATTAAAATAGATGAAAAAAGATGACATATATGACATGCCTTAACATCCGTGAGATTGCTATGTTTGATAAACCATTCATAACCTTCAAGTTCAACAGCAACAATACAACAGAGGGAAGAGTTGTTTGGGAGCCTTCATAAAGGGGCTCGTATGCCTTCTCAAGTACACGTAAATCATGAACATCATCAAATTCATCTCGATCATCATGATCAGCTCTACCACTAATTGTGTCATGGATCAATGTATTTGTACCATCATCTTCAACTGTGTTTTCTAGCGCATGATCATCTTCTTCCATAGGGTCATTAACTTCAACTTCGATATTCACAACTCCATGTTTGTCCGCTTACAAAACCACATTCTCTGAGCCGTGATAATTCATATCATCTTCCCTAGGGCACCCCACCTTTATAATAATGATAGACACAAATAAACCATGATCATGATCAAGTGATTATATATATATAAAAAAATAAATGTTAAAACGATATAAAAATTTATAAATTCAATCAATATAAACACATATAATGAACAACTTACCAATGGACAATAATCATGCCCCCCTTCAACATGACCATGCTGCCTACAATGTTAATCAGCTATTGTGATTAAAAGTCATCTCATCTTTAAGCCCTTGCAATTATTGCAAAGAAAATAACATTTCCCATCACCCTTTCTTTTCAATCTAGCCCACAATTTATCAAGTGTCTCTTCATTTTATTTTAGACTAATATTATCTAACATGATTTTTCTTTACCAAGCTTGACTATTTAGATCTTCAATAAATATCAAACTCACACTCCAATAATTTTTATTCATAGACAGGTAACAAAATCTAATAATTCCAATATTTTACACCAAAAAAATTTGGCATGCAACCACTCCTGCAAAAGAGAAGATAGTCTGAAGTTAATGACCCCAAAAAACACTTTAAAATGTTAATTCCAAAACTTATTAAATTTTGATTTTACTATGATTTCCAACCGTTAAGCCTCCTAAAATCAAAATATTGAACTTGATTGCAAACTTCCTACAACGATAGAGGAGCAAGCTAGTAAGAGCAAGTGACCCATTCCTAAGGAGCAACAAGTTGGAATCATCATTGCTAATGTCAATACGGATTTATCCTTTTATTTAAAGATGCAATGCATCACTTCTTATGACAAGCTTATCCCTATGTCCCTCAACATTGAAAGAACCCTAATCACACAAGGAAGCACACACTAGTAGAATTTGGAAAATAAATGACTAGGTGACTAAAACTTTTAGTCAGAACAACTAAAAATGACTAAATTTTGCTTATTTTTTGCAACTCAGCTATAAATGAGTAAATAAATTACTAGTTTGGTCATTGATTAAAAATTATTTAGTCACACAAATAAAAATGACTAAATAGTTAGTCATTTATTTAATCACAATCCATTTGAATAAATCATTTAAGGAATCAAGAATATAGCTCGCCAAAATACTCAAACTTTAATAAACATACCCTAAAACTTTTGTCAAAATCTTATTTTTCAAGCGTAGCTTACCAAAATGGAGTTTTCATTTTAATAAACATACTCTAAAACCTTTGTCAAAACATTATTTTCAAGCATAGACCACCAAAATGGAGAATTTTTTCCGTAAAGAATGACAGAGAATGATGAGGAGATGTGCGTGAAAGGAGGCATGGGATTCATTGCTTCTTATCTCATTCCTGCTCTACTCAACAAATCTTACATTGTTCTCGCTACTATTTGTAATCTAGGTATTTACTTGACATATATTTGCATAATCTAAAATTCCTTCAGAGGATTTTGAAGTATCAATGTATCCTATATAGGTTTTAGAATGATTTCTTTTAATTAAAAAAATAAATAAATGATGTATTTCCCTGTAATTAGATAATGCGAAGATCTCTTAAATCTGCCCCAACACACTATCCTCTTTGGCACTGTATTCATTACTCTAGCTACTAGGGTTTTTCATGTGACATCTTTAATATCTTCATGATCATGACTTTTAAATAGATCTCAGTCTTTGATTTAATCCTTTTCATGGTAACCCTTGAGTTCCATAATCCACCTTCAATCTCTTCTAAGAACGATGTCTTAAGCTAGACTGCATAGTATGCATATAAAGCAAGTCCTTCATACTTTCCATTGTTCCAAACCACCACTCACTGCCTTGCTTAAAATTTTGCCTCCATAAGCAGAATAGCATGTTTTAAAATCATGGTTTCCAGTGATTGACCATTAAGGTCACCACTTTCATCAAGATGCAATGATATTTTTGTCTTCAAACTCAAAGCATTATGCAAGATAACATTGTGAATTGTTTGTTGTGTATGATTTTATTTTCTTGCACATTTACTGCTTTGCTAACTTCTTTTAAGATTGGGTATTGCAACCTCAACTGCAATCTCAAACAACTCACTCACTATCACTTGAAGATTCCTTTCATGATCATCCTTCTATAAAATCAAACTATGCCCTATAGACTGCCCACTTACTACAGGGGACTCATTGTTTCATGGTATTGTAGATCTTAAGATCCTTCAACCTTATTGACACTACTTCACAGTCCACAAGGTATTATTCACTATTCTCCCATCTTTGATGAGTCTCAAAACTGCTCAAACATGAAATCCATACTACTCATTTACATTACTAAGATGAAACATTGAACCTATGATTACCACTGTTACTTCATTTGGACAGTCATTCCCTGATTGTATTTGCCTTGTCTAACACTACCAAAAGCATTTGAAAAACCCTTAAGGTCAGCAAGGGGTTAAGGAAACTCACTGTTAAAATCTCCACTTTACTATGCAAGGTTTGAGCTTTATTATCTTGTCACTGCTCAGCCTCTTTTTGACTATCACATCTCAAGTGACTATCATTCTTCTTACTGTAGATTGCATTTACAAATATCACTAGGCTACATAGTGTGCTTGTCATTGGCTACAATCTTTAGATTGCAAGATTTTGTTATTAGCTACAATGTCTCAATATTTTTGGTATTGCAACCTCACTAATCCACTAGAGTTATTGTTTATGTTTCTACGAAGGCCTAGGGTTTGTACCATAATCATGCTCTTACCAATGCTTATGTTGGTATTAAAAAATAACCTTAAATATTGGGTCAGAAAATTAGTTGTCTCGACAAAGTTGTGGCATGATTTTGGATTGTATCCTAGAGTGTGTGGGAAGCTTGTGTTTGATCATTAAGGTATGTAAACCTGATCAGGGAAATGTATCCTATATAGCATGGGTCTTTCTTTAATACTTTTCATAATGGTTATTAGCATATCACATTATTATAATTTGTAGTAACCCAAGATTGCATTCAAGTATGTAAAAAACTTGGTTTGTAGTTTAAGCTATACACTTTTAAGTAACATTCATAAGGTTTAGAAAACCTTGCTCACTCTCTAGAATAGCCCATTAAACATGGGTTATGCTTGAATGCACTACATAATTGATATAACACAACCACTCTGCACATCAACCAGAGTTATAGGCTCTTTATTGTAGCAAGAGGTAATCACTCTTCGATCATGCTATAATTGCATCCTAACCTGTTAAACTTGAGACAACCTGAATGCACCCAATGATGATTGACACCTACATTATAAAACCTAAATTAACTACATTATATGAGTGCCTCCATTTCTATGACAACATAGCCACATTGTCTGGATCACATATGAATGCATCTAGGCCTGTTATAGCACACCATGCCACATGACTAATAGAGTTATGGATCATACTGCCTACAAGAATTGCTTCCTTTGGTTGTATCTTATGGTGATTCCACACAACAAAATTTGGACATGAAATTTCAAACCCTAAAACCAAAAAATGAAATACATGAGATGTTGCTTAAAATATACTTCAAACTCGAACAACCTAACTTCACAATCAATTCTCTAATAAAAAGATAATAATGATCAATTTCAACCTCGGGCGATATCTTCTTTGATTTTTTCATTTCTTTTCCCAAGAAGATTGTCCTTAGTTCTCCACAAACTCTCTCAAGTAGAGAAAAAAACTATCACAATAAATCAATGAACTCATTTTTCTTTATGTCGGCCACAATTTGATTTTTTTCTATTTTTCATGTTTGTCAATTTTTTTATGAAATTGATAGTCGAAATTGTGATAAAACCCAGGTTCGTCAAAATTTTGATGAACTAGTGTAAATTTCAAAAATCGGTACCACACATCAAATTTTACAAGCAATCTGATGTGATATACTAAACTATAATATATTTCTTCGCATTACCTCCCTCACAGATTTTGTAGTCAAAATGAGTTAAGTGTCTCTGAAAATAATCCATGCAACTAGAGGTCGTTGAGGTTGCACTGCTTTGTTGAGTTAAGATTCTGCTACAAGAATGAATCTGCTACAACATTAGAATTCATGAGCCTAGAGATTTCCAGCCTGAAATGGAAAATTGGTCTTAAAAAAAAAATATTCCCAACCCCTACCTTCAAAATGGATCTCTCAGCCCAATAGTTACTCTACCAGAAGAAAGAAGACTTTTTCTCACTTTTCCAATCAGCACCCAACCAAGGTGGCAAGATAGGCTGGGCGAAGAAAAACATTAGAGAAGGTTCTAATATTTATTGTGAAAAAGGTGCCTGAGACAAAAAAGTTGCTAGAAAAGTTGTACATGGTGGCGAATGTAGACTTGATGAGTGTGGGGATTGAATATCAAAGGTCAACTACTAGGAAGGTGAGGGAATTCATCCATTGTCATGCGGCCATCCTCCAAGCTAGCAATTTCTCAACAACACTAAGTTAGACTATGAACAAAATGTGGATGCAATTCTCCCATTTGGCTCAAATGGACTTGCCTTCCCCTTTTCTCTTTGATGATTTGCTGGCCACAATAGAATATATCATAGTAAGGATAGAGGAAAAGAAGTAGGATTTATCTGCCTTTCAAGATTTCAGTCAACCTCCCACAACTGTAGACATAGAAGGCACCACTCATCAGACATGGCTTCTCTTTAAACTCGAGTTAGGGACTAAGATCTCCATGGAGCTTCCTTTCAAGGAAATAATTGTTTTGTATCAGGTGCAAGAGAATTTGTGCACCCTATCAATGTTATCTGAGGCTGACTAGCTACCTTTACAGATCACACTTTTGAAGCACTGATCATTTCACACCAAAAATTTAGGGTTCCCATTCTGTAGGTGAAATGCCCCTTATAGTCGCCAAAAGTTGTGGATTAAAATCCTTAATCTCCCTTCAGGTTGATGTTGTTGTTTTGCTTGGTCCTAGTTTGCACCTCATGTGTTTGAATATCTTCGGGCCCTTTTTGAAGAGTTTTTCCCACTTGCTCCATGTGTCAGTCATACACTCCCTAGAAGGATTTCCTCCCTTGCTTCTTTATCGAGCCCCACCATGTCTCCATGTGTCAACAATGTGGACCTTTGAAAGTCTGCTCCCCTTTGCTTCTCTACCGAGCTCTGCTTGTGTGCCATGTAGCATCATTCCACGGGCACTATTTGGTAGACCCCATAGTCAACGCTCGAAGCAAAGACTACTCCATGTGTCTTCTTCACGGGGGATTTAATTGCAAGGAAGTCATAAATGAATATGAAGCGGCATTGTTGTGCCACGTATCCTAACCAACTCTATGGGTGAGCAACACGTGTCTTCATGGGAATTTGCTTGCTTCCACACTGGGACCACAGTCATCATTTCCAGAGGGGCGCATCTTGTTCGAAGGTGACTGCATCCTATGTTTTGGAATCTTTTCTATTATAATGTCCTTGTGGAATCATTGCTATGGAAATCATTGCTCATGCTTGGGAATCTTTTTAGTTACTAAATTTCTGACGGTGGAGTGATCAACTATATATACTGCTTCAATTATCTGAAAATGGGTTTGGAGAATAAACATAAAATTATTGAAAAGACATAAGGCCTTTGTATTGTTTTTTATTATTGTATTAAGATTCATAGATTGTGCCATTTTGTTTGGCCTCTCTATTTCTTAGTTATTTGTCAAAACATTATACTATTTTGTTATTGTACTGAGTAGTTTATTTACAAAAATTCTATAATTTCAATACAAGTTTGTTGATTCAGATCATGTCATGAACTCTTCTTTTTCAATGAATGTGTATGGAAGTTATTTTATGTTATTTGATATTCTTAGGTTTTTCATCTATGCTCTTTGTTATTTTTAGACATGGAAATTGTTGAATGCAATATGAACTTTGAGCTCCATAAGGCTATCAAGCTTTGCTATGCTAAGCACTTATGAACAAAATGAAAATAGGATAAGACATTTTCAAAGGGGTTTTTCCTAGTTCATGTAAGGTATCATCTTAGGAAACATTATTCCTAATTTCTCCAAGATAAGACAAATCAAGGATAAAAGATTCACAACTTAGAGAATGCAATCCACAACATTACCACTAAGAGGAATGTCATATACTCAGAAAGGTCATAATCTTGAAGGATTTCAAACCTAATGTCACAAAGAAGAAGACACATCACATGAAATAAGATTACCACACTTTGAATAAAAAATTTCACACTTCCTAGGATATGTATGCTATCATCACTAAGAAAGGAATATATAAACAATGAACGGGGGACCATATTCCCCCCACTTAAAATGTCAACATACTTGCTATGTTGGTATTTTATGTAGGAAGAGTGGAAGAGGTGATCCTTGAAAAGAATGCACACCTCAAAAAACTACTTATCCTTTCCCCCCAATCATAGAGACAAAGACAACCACCAAGAACTATCATTTTTCTTCCAAGATAAATATGGTTGCGCCTAACATTGTACCACTATGAATGGAAATGAGAAAGACACATCAAGCTACCAATGCCACATAGTGATGATCCACATGATAGGATGAAAATTAATATCAATTAGAGGAAATAGGTGCATCAACACAAGGAAGAGTGTCACAATCCTTAAGATATTTAATTTTATCACTTAAAGTCTTACATTCATGAGTAGAATGACCATTAACTCTATGATATGCACATAATGAAATTTTGTTGTAAAATTTCTTTTGTGTTCTTAGAGGGGGAGATCAAGAAATCTTGGAGAAGATTTGACAAGGTACTCTCTTGATCAATGGTAATAGATGTTTCTTTCTTTTTCAACAAAGATATCTCTTGCTTAGTACAAGATGTCATACACACATAATACTCTTTAGATTGTGAGATTTTGTACTCTCCCTTAAAGGAGGGTATAAAATCTAGTGAACCCCAATCATTACTAAGATATGTGGTTGAAGATGTCCTAGGAGTATTTTTTGTGATGAAAATTATATTAAGTAAATATTTCTATGTTTCTTTCATTTCTTTCAAGGGACAATAACCAAGACCACTAGTGGTTTTTTGTGTGTTAGGCTCTATAGGGACAAAAATACCTTATTCTCTAGCACCACATCCTTTTCCACTATAACCAAGTTGTTTCATAAGTTCACATCCTCTTCCATAAAGCTTTTACATTTATTTTGGATTTGGTGGTTGTTCATAATCAACTTCATCAAATTTTGTGGTGTAATTTGTTTCTTATTCTAAAGTGATTGAAGTGGATGTTTTCAAAGGTTATTTCAAATTTTGTGTTGACATTATCATCGGTTCTTCTTTCTTTTCAGATTCTTTTGTTATGATCTTGTATTCTGCCATGAATGTAGGTGTGAAATATAAGGAACCCTAATCATCATCCAATAAATTTGTGAATTATTCAATATGCTTTTCTTTTTCTTTTTCTTGCATGAGTTCTACTTGTGTATTTGGTGTCAATGTTTTCAAAGTACTTTCCTTGTCTTTCTCAATGTGCAAACCATCTGGTTCAGGGTTGGCCTTGATTGTGTACACTATTGTTGTAGACATACTTCATTATACAATGAAGAGTTGAAGGAACCCCATTCATTTCATGAATCTAGGGTCATCATAAAAGAATATTGTATGAAATATTATCAGGCATGACATGAACAAGAGTTTCCAATGTAGCCTTTCCAATTGTAATAGGTAATGTTATCACACCAAGCAGTTGTTTTCCTAGATTGTCAAATCCTTGAATAGATAAAGAGTCCAACTGTATTTGGATTTTTTCTAAGTACTCCAATTTCATCCAAAAGGTTTATGCTACACACGTTAAGGGATGAGCCATTGTCAACAGGGGTTCACTTTATCCCAATCCTATTAATAATAGCTATTATCATGAAATCTTCATTTTGTTTTTGCACTTCTACAAGAGATAGCTCACTTTGGTGAAAAAAATTGTATGAATTCATTCCTTGAATTAGGGATGCTATATCATTTGGTTGTACATTAGGAGGGATAGGAACTTGTTGTAAAGCACTTTGAAGCATGTTATGATAATTAGGTGAGGCTTGAATAAGATCCCATAAGGATATCTTAGCAGGAGTGTTTTTAAGTTGTTCCACAAGATCATACTCTATTCCACTATGATGTAAGATATTAGGAGCAAGTGGAAGATATGTGATTGGATTAAACTATAGTTGATATTATGGGAAAAATTATCCTCATAATTCTATCTTGGTTTGGATTTGGATCAATTCTTTGGGATTTCCTCAGTTTACTCCTCAATGTCAATTTGGGGGCATAAGCTTGTGAACAATGTTGTGGCAATCTATCTAAGAGATGAAACTAATGAACTAAGGGGGATGGATGCATCTAAGAATTGAATTGAAACACACCTTTTAAATCTAAATTAAAATCAAAGAACACTTTGTGAATGAATAAAATCCTATTCTTAATCACTACCTTTCTATTTCATTCCAACATACAGACTTTAGAATTCTTAATTAGACTTTAATGACTTAAACTCAATACCTTAGAAAACACCATCTTCAATATAATTTATCAACAAAAAAAACTAGCAATAGTGAAAGAAAGAATATAATGCTCAAGATGAATTGGAATAATGTGGGCAATAGGAGCTGAATAACTCAGGCGATAGGACTTATGTGTCTTGATGACAAGGTATAGTAAAGTTAAGCCAATTACTTTAACATTATGAAAATAGAATACACTTCACCAATCGATGATACGTGTCATCCCTATAGTTTGTACTCACACCAAGCATTAAAAATATTTCTTGAATAGAGATTACTTCACACTTTAACAAATATAGCCATACCAATTGGAATTAATCCAATAATATATACGCAAAGTTATTAATCTCAATTAAACTACACACATACAAAATCACTGAGCAAATACAAGCAATACCTCACACATGATATCAAAAAGAAAATCCAAATGTTGGTAAGGAGCAGACCCTTTCTCCCAACTGGTCGAATGGAGAAGAACATTTATCTCACACACAAATTCAACACTTCAGTAGTTTTAATATTAGTATCAACTACAAAATGAAAACTTAAGATTGTTTCATGCTTGATAGAGAGCATATATATGTCTTAATACAAAACAAACTACTAGAATAGACATATTTGCCGATTACAAGTGTTCAACCAAAATTGCTCGATTGGTTTTAGGAAAATAGTAATGTGGCCTATGGCCTACTATTTTCCAAACATTCCAAAACCACCTAAACAACCTAAGTACCAAACCATTAATTATCAGAAACTAGAAGACAATAACGAAAAGGGACCATGAGATCCTCTAGGGAGGTTCCATTATGTGCTCCTTCAACCTCCAAATATCCTTGTTCACAATATCCACCAAAATTAGTACTTATGAGTGATTAATCAACAATTTTTTGCATCCCTCTATTCATATCAATTAACTTTAATCTTTTAAAAATATCATGGAAACTTAAGGGAAAAAAGGTAAACAGGTAAGCTTAATATGGACACAAAACTAGGTGAATTCTAACTAAAATGGATGAAAAAATGTAACTCATCAATATGGTTGAGGTAATGGTAACGAAGTAGGAATGGTTTGTAGTTTCCTATTGTTCCTTGTGTGGACAAAGATTTTGGCACTACAAGGCTCTCTAACACTTCTAGGGTTTTTCACCTAAAAGGATAGAGGTATGCCAAAATTGTAGCTCCCCACTCAAGAATAATGAAAATATGAATGAAATATGCCTAAATAGAGTGTCCTAAATGTAGAAAACTAATGAAAGATATTGATTATTAAATGAAAACTAAAGAAATGAAAGATGTTTGAAAACACAATGATGTATGCAAAAATGACCTAAGAATGCAAACAAACAATAACATAAATGAATGGGACTGCAGAGGTGCACCTAGAAACTAAAATGTGATGTAGAGGACCTTTGGGATCTTGTAGAAATGATGGTTGAAGCCAACTGGGACACTTACACCAAGCTGGGTGACTTAGTCCTGTTTTGGGGAAATTCTTCCAGAACACGTTTCAGTGAAAAGGGTATCCAAAACTACAGAAAACACTCTTTAGGCTTGGAAGTGGGACTAATTCACCACAAATGGTGACTTAGTCCACTTGTGAATCTTGGGAAATTTGGGACAGGAATCTATAGTCTTCAATCTACACTTCTGTTCTTGACAAGTTCCCAGATCCGAATTTGCAGAATCTGGTCTATGGGTGATCTCCAAGCTTCTCTTAAGGGTTTTGTTGACTTTGAATGACTTTGATGAATTGATGACACCTTTTAACACCTTTCTCTTTGACAAATATACATACAAGACCTACAAAACACACATGCAAAGAGGGAAAAAAGGGTTAAGGGTTAATGAATATGGGTTTGCCTTGGTCAAAACCCGGTTTGGTAATTAAACCCTTGAAAATGAAATGAAATGAAAAGATAATGATGAATGAACAACATGCAATGCCACAACTCACCAAACCCTCGAAGAAGAAATCTAAAGATATGCAAATGATAGCTCTAATATGCTTGAAAATGCTTGATTGAATGATTGTTTGAGTGCTTGAAAGATTAGGAATGATTGCTTGAATGAATGAGTGGATCAATGGGGGTGAAATGAGAGATAAAACCCTGTATTTATACACAATTATGTAAAATTTCCCAAAAATACCACATCACAGGTTGACCTCAAGGATAAGACAATAATATCGCACTAGAAATTTGAAATACTTTTGAATTTTGAGCCAAGTGGCACCAAGTTGCCCCTATTTACGACTTGCTCCCACTTAAGAATTTTAAGTGGGTGTCAGGAATTAAAGTGTATTAAATTATTTTTAATGGGATTATTCTCAAAAATACACTAAGTAGGGCTAGTGTATAAAGGGGTCATTTAAACATAAGAAAGGGTCAAATTATTGATGACAAGCCTATGATCTATGCTAGGTATTTTATTCATTATATTGTGTTGTTTTGTACTTTTGTACATTGGTACCTATCTTTTCCTAGGTCATATTCATGGATTAGTTCCTATACTTTGTCTTGCTTTGCGTAAGTAGATTAGTGCTTGTGTTTATTTTTCTTTATTTTCATTTTTTGGGATTTAATTTTATCATTAATTATATTTTGTAGTATAATCCCTATTTTTTGTAGCCTAACCATTATTTGTGTAGCTAAAATTATGTTTGAATATTATTTTGAAAAAAACTACTAATTATTTTTTTGTGAAATTTCTTGACAAAGGATCTATTTATTTTACTAAATTATTTGTACATTTCAATTTTTTAAGGGTAATTGAATAGCTTGCTTGTTGTGCTTATGATTCAAATTGGTGTGTATTCTCCTTCCTTTCACTAATAAAGTGATCTTGGAAATCAAAAGAATTATTTTTCTCTTTCATTTTCTTTTAATCCCCAAGGAAATCAATGTGCATGTTCTCTCCTCACATTGCAAGGAAAATACTAGAGATCAAAATTATTTGATTTTATTTCCTCTAAGGATTTCATCACTTTAGGGAACAACCCAAACCATGCATTCTAGTGGGTTAAATAAATGGGGGAAAAGGAAATTTGTACCTCAAAGAAGTCATAATCATGTCTAGCACAATCTTAATGCTTCTTGTAGACACTGAAAAATATCTTAAGCCTACGAACATCATTTTTGTACTTACATCTTTTCCACATGATTAAATAATTGTTTATTAATTCCATATTCTTCTATTAATTAAATATTTTGATATTATTTAATTAACTCACTTTATCTTTATTCTTCTTCGATTAATTAATTTATTTAATTATGTCACTAATTACTTCATTCTTCTAGTTTAATTAAATAAATTATTACTATTTATTTAATTATTCATTCACTTTTCATCTAAAATTAAATAATTATCTTTAATTATTGAATTATTCATTATCCTTTTCCTCTATAGTTATATACTTAAATAATTACTTTAATTATTTAAATATTCATGCACCACCCTCTAAATTAATTAATTATTTCAATTATTTAATTTATCTAAATTTATCTCTTCTCTAAATAAATGAAATTATTCATTTTATTTATTTAGCCCACTTTACACATGCAATAATAATTAATTATTAATCCTCTCATGCAAATCTAAATTTATCTTCTATCTAACATTTTCTTCCACTTCATCTCTCATGCAATCAGTCATCTCCATAATTAGCTGAGTTAACTCTATATTTAGCTCAGTTGTCTTATTAATCTTGGAGTTAACTAATCCACCTATTCTTTGTCTCAACAATCCTACACCATTGATCTTTATATTTTACACCTCTTAATCTCCAATGTTCATCATATCTAAATTTCTATAAAAGAAAGCTATGAACTTCATTTCAATATAACCACATTCTTTGAGATTTTTCTATCTTACATCTACATTGAGCTTATTGTAGATTATGCACATTCCATATCTAAGAGCTAACGAGAAAAAATGAGAAGAGAAATGGAGGGTAATCAACTTTGGCTTTGGATTTGAGGTATTATTGCTTTATTATGTGATTTACATTATCATCTTGTGCTTCATTGTTAGATTAGGTCTCTATGGATTGAATTAGATAGTTTTGTGGTTGATATCGATGGTTCATGCCTTCCTCCTGATTTTCCCTATTGACCAATTCATGAATTTGACGTGAACTAACTATTTTGATGAAAATTTTGATAAATTGTAAGTTGCAGGAAGTCCACCACATTTGTTTTGAGAAACACCACAACTGTTTTGGAGTACAATGCCTTTGATAAATTTTGTAATGCATTTGTGCATTGGTACACCACATCTATTGTGCGACGCATGTGAGGTTCTCTGCACTGTATTTTTCATCTTCTACACCACACCTAATTGTGGCTTTTGAATTTTTTTAGATTTAATAATGGTTGATATTTTTTATCATTACATAGGGCTAACGGTCATTTTTCTAATATCCTAACATTGAATTCATCTTATCTGGGTTGTTAGTTTTAGCATATTTGGTCAATTTTTATTTTTGTAGGTCTTAAACTAGTGCATCAAATCTGTTATGTTTTGCATCACATCTAATCTATTATGCATCACATCTATGTTGCATCACATCTAATTGTGAATCAAGAAAGGTAAAAATGTCTAATTTCTACAAGTTTATTTTGATAGATTAGGGATTTTTGATTACTGACTTCTTATTTTTAGCTATGTGATGATTATTTGGGAGAAGACGATGAATCAAAACTATTAATCCATTTCCTGCAAGGTGTGTGTTTGCAATTTTTAACTTAGGAACATTCAGATTGGTGCTTAAAAATAACTATTTACTGTGTCTTATGCACTTGCACACGTGTGGGTCAATCTTGTCACTGAAGATGTGTTTTGTACACATCCTCTCCTCTTACACTACGTGTGATTCCTAGGTGATGAGAAATAACAACACTTAATCATTTCCTTTTCTTTAGTAGGAAGCTTTCTTGGGAGTACACCCTAGGGTTCAACCTCAAGCACATTTTTCTGGTGAGCTATATCAAAGGGGCAATAAACAAAAGTTGAGCTCCATCCACTTCTACCATACAAGAAGTACCTTAGTGGTCTCGAGTGATTCCAAACGTGAGGTTTGATATTTCAATCTTGCACTTGTGTATGTCATGGTGTTCATGAAGTTCTACCCACTATGAACCAATTTTTTTAGAAGCCTAAAGTCCTTTTTGGTTTCATTTTATTATTGGTGCAACACAACAAGATCAACATGTGAATTTACTCACCATGTACTAACCCTTGTTAAGGCAACATTAACCCCCCGCAAAGAGCTTATCTTTCTAGGGTAAGAGGTGTTAAGGTAGTACGTGACCTTAATATACTATAGTCATTAATTCAAGGGCCTAGTATTTTATTGTGTGAGCTTGATATAAATTGATAACCTGATCTACGACTAATTAGGTTGTACTTATTTTAATATTGTCTTCTTGTGTAATACCAATAGAGTTGAAGAGTCAATAGCTAAATCTATATTCAAACTACTTGTTTTTTCTATACTAAAATTGAAACTATCTAAAATAAAAAATCACTTAGAAACATTAGATTTTAGGTCAAAAATTGGTAAACATTTGTCCAAATCTACACCGCATATGTTAGAAATTACACCACATATGTCCATAAAGACCTAGGAAAAATAAAAAACATGCATATGTTCGAAATTGTGTTGCATCTATCTATGTGTCACAATTATCTAGTCCTTCACCATATTTGTTTCTTTCTGAGCCACATTTGTGAAAAATATAGAACATCGCATCTATGCCTTTCAACACCACATTTGTCAAAATTGTCAAACACATTTTTTTGAAATACAAATTTTGAGTCAGTTATTGAGTTTTTAGACTACAATCCTAATCCAGATAGTGATCTTACATATAGACTAGAGAATTTCCCATTTACTCCCTTGCTTTCAACACTTTTACCATTTCCCTAGCTTAGGTTACATCCTTTAGCTTAGCATTTGTCATCTAGCATAATAGATGGTCACCTTTGTATTTTGAACTTAGGAAACTTACGAGACATTAATCATGCTAGAGTCATCTGTTGGAGTGTCTTGACCTCAAAATATTTTACACAACTTATCCACAAGTCATACCTTAAACTCATAAGTCTAGCTTAGGTTCACTTTTATCCGAGCAAGCATCTTGGTCTTTTTCCTTAAAAAGGTCTTGATATTCTAGTCTATTACCTTGGTCCATCATCGTTTTTCTAGTATACTTTTCAAAATCCAAATGCTAAAATCATAAAATCCCCAAAACATAGTCCAATCTTACTATCATTTTGCATTCTTATTTCTAGAAAATCCTAAAAAAAATAGTCTAGTTTCCTTTCAGTCTTAGTTTGCATACATCCCCAAATAAAAAAAATCTAAAAAAAATCAAAATCACGAAACCCAAAAACATAGTCTCAAGTCTTATATGGTCCTCACTAGGTCACAAAGGAAAAGGAAAGTCATGGATCACTCAGATATGTTGAGAAAATGTGTCTCAACCTTGCAATTACATAAGGTATTATTTATTCAATGACAAGGGGGTATGGGGGGATCCCCCCACAAGGGGTCTAGGGGGATCATACCCCTACTAGGGGGTCCAGGGGCAGTGTGTCCTAGTTGGGGTCTCAGGGGCAGCATCCCTGAAGGCCAAGTTTTATATTCACTTTATTATTGTAAATATGGACTGTTCATCATTGTGTCTCATATATGATGGCTAATATTTTATTAGCTTGACTTTCCCTAGAAGGAAACTCTATTTTATGAGGGTTTTGTATTATGAATATGTAATATGATATATTCTGAGAGTCTACTAGTGTTTGTGTTTCCTTTGGATCTCTGAGTAGTGATACTCCTATGAGAAGCTTGCTTTGCAAGTATATTTTAATCCTTGTGATTTATGAATAGAGTGCAATATTATTTCTATGAAAAGAAAGTTTGTGGAAGAAGTGATGGTTTCACCTTCAACAGATGATCATGGCTTTTGGGTACCCAAGGGTACTCTTTCTTCTGAATCAAAGTTACCTGCAGAGAAAACTATGTTATGGCACCAGAGACTTGGCCACATTGGAGAAAAGGGTCTAAGGGCCTTGAAAAATAAAAACCCTGTTGAAGGTTTGTCTGATTGTAATCTTGAATTTGATTTTTGTGAGCATTGCATTTATGGAAAACAAAACTATATTCAATTTACTCAATTTCCCATAAATCTTGTGGTGTATTGGATCTTATTCATTTTGATGCATTTGGTCTAGTAGATGTTCCTTCAATTGGTAAATCCACATTATGTTTCATTTATTGATGATTATAGTAGGACCTAGGTATATTTTCTAAAGAGTAAATCTAAAGTTTTCAGTTGATTTAAAGAATTTAAAGCAATGGTTGAGTTGCAGACTAGAAAGAAAATAAAATGTTTGAGGACTGATAATGGTGATGAATTTTTCTCTAATGATTTTGATAAATTCTATAAAGATTGTGGTATTCCTAGACAGAAAAAAACTCCATATTCACCACAAAAGAATGAACATGACACTGATGGAGAATGCTAGGAGTATGTTGAGTGGTGTTGGTCTAGAAAAAAGGTTTTGGGTTGAAGTTGTTGTCACTACTTGTTACCTGATTAACAAGTCTCCTACATCATTCCTTGTTGATAAGATGCCTATAGAGGCATGGTCAGGTCACAAGCCTTCATTAATACATCTTAGAGTTTTTAGTTGTGAGGCATATGCACATGTGCCAAAGGAGAAGCGAAAATATTTGGAGAACAAGGCTATGAAATGTATCTTCATCAGATACAGTTATGGTGTGAAAGGGTACAAGCTTTAGAATCTTTTTGTACAGAAGGTAATACATAGTAGAAGTGTTATTTTTAGAGAAACTGTCTTCTTCTATTACATTGTATCCAAAAAAAAAGTAAAGAATATTTGATTCAATTTCCTTCTACACATGAGAAAGTTGAATCAAGGCCCATGGATAGACAAGAAGTTGAGGAGAGCTCATCTAGCTCTAAATCTTCAAAAGAGGAGGAAGAACCTCCAACTGAGCTTGTTCACAGGTCTACAAGGCATAGAAAACCACCTAAAAGGTATTCACCTGATGATTGGAGATATATTTTTTCTTTGAATACTAACATGGATGAACCCAAATTAGTAGAAGAGGCATTAGGTATGAACGATGTAGAATCCTGGAAGATTGTTATGGATGAAGAAATGTCAGCTTTGAAAAAGAATGATACATGGGATCTTGTACCTTTACCTGAAGGAAGAAAAAATGTTGGTTGCAAATGGGTGTTTAAGAAAAATATTGGTTCAGATGGAAGTGTTCAAAAATATAAAGGAAGGTTGGTTGTGAAAGGTTACTCTCAACTTAAGGGTGTTGATTATGGTGCGATATTTTCTCTTGTTGTAAAAATGATATCCATTAGATTTTTTCTTTCAATTGCTACTACTTATGATTTAGAGGTTGAGCAAATGAATGTGAAAATTTATTTCCTTCATGGTGACTTGGAGGAGGATATTTATATGACATGGCCAGAGCACTACGTGGTGAAAGGTAAAAGTAAATTGGTTTGCAAATTAAAGAAATCTTTATATGGCCTAAAATAGAGTCCTGGGATGTGGTACTAGAAATTTTATGTACGTATGTGTTGAGTTTAGGATTTGAGTGTTCTAATCAAATCATTGTGTTTATGAAAAAAATTGATGGTGATCATTTCCTATTTATTGCATCATATGTTGATGATATGTTATTTATTGGTAAAGGGAAAGGTATGATTTCATAATTGAAAGCTCAACTTTCTACTAAATATGAAATGAAAGATATTGGTGTAGCTAAACACCTTCTTGGGATGGGAACTATAAGAGATATACTAAACAAAAAACTATGTCTTGGCCAAAGTAAGTATGTCAATTCAATTTTATAGAGGTTTTATATGCAGGATTATAGACCATTGTGTGTTCCTATTTTAGTTGGAACAAAGTTGTCTATTTCAGATTGTCCAACATCTCCATCAAAGATGGAAGACATGAGTAGAGTGCCTTACCAGAGTGTAGTTGGAAGTTTGATGTATGCTATGGTTTGTACTAGACCAGAAATTGCTCAAGCAGTGGGATTTTTTTCCAGATATATGTCTAATCTTGGTAGAGTTCATTGGGATGCAATTAAAAGAGTTTTTAGATATTTGTGTGGTACCTCAGATCATTCCTTATGTTATCATAGTAATATGACTGAAGATGATATTTCCATTGATATTCATGGTTATTTGGATTCAAACTAGGTAGGTGATGTTGATAGCAGAAGATCCACCAGTTCTTATGTGTTTACTTTATTTGGTGGTGCAATTGGTTGGATGAGTAAACAACAGGCTATGGTTGCTTTGTCCACTTCTAAAGTAGAGTATATGGCAATCACTCATGCTTGTAAAGAATCCATTTGGCTTAAGAGACTATGTTCAGATATTGGAATAAAACAAGGTGCAGTGACAATTTATTGCGACAATCAAAGTGTGATATGTCTATTAGGGAACCCAACATTTAATGCCAGGACCAAGCACATTGATGTACAATATCATTTTGTAAGAGATATGGTCGAAGATGGCAGGGTGAAGTTGGTTAAGGTAGAGACTTTGATGAATGTTGTTGATTCTTTAACTAATCATGTGAGCATAGAGAAGTTTAGATGGTGTTCAAAGATTATGGTCCTTTTGGCCCCTAACAATTAAGAGATGATGATGACACCCTTCCATTTTCCTTGCAAGTTTTTTGACAAGTGGGAGATTTAATGAGAAAATGTGTCTCAACCTTGCAATTACATAAGGTACTATTCAACCGATGATGATGGAGGACAACATCCCTGGAGGCCAAATTTTATATACACTTTATTATTGTAAATATGGACCATTCATCATTATGTCTCAATCCAACGATTGATATTTTATTAGCTTCACTTGCCATAGAAGGCAACTCTATTTTATGAGGGCGTTGTATTATAGCTATGTATTGTGATGTATTATGAGAGTATGATAGTGGTCATGTTGCCTTTGGATCTCTGAGTGGTGATACTTCTGTGAGAAGCTTGCTCTACAAGTATATTGTAATCTTTGTGATTTTTGAATAATCTATTAGGTGACTTTTAGAGTGTGGGGTTTTTCTCCCGAAATGGTTTTCCCCACATAAATCATTGTGTTATGGTATGCATGATATTTTATACTTATTTTGTTTAATTTTTTGTAATTTTAAATATCTATACAAGTTTTGCATTATTCTCTTCTCAAGATTAGTGTAGGAATTTGTTTTTCTACCTTAGCTTCCTTACAAGCTGGCCCTAACTTCAATCCACTAGCACCATGTGCTTCGGGTCATCCTCAAATGAACCACCAAGTTCAAAACCTCAAATTGCATCACCTTCCAACAATTATACTTTAGATGAGGTAGAACACGGCTCACCCAAGATGAAATTTATAATGCCTTGCAAGATCCTAAGATATTGTGAATCATAGATGAGCTAGTAGTTTCAAACCCTAATAGATACATTTTGTCACTCACACAAAAAGGAGAAAAAATTCCCAATGGTTTTGATGTCATAGAACTATTTTAACATCCACCAGAAGCTACACAACCTGTACAAGGTTTCTTTAATGCAACAACCCCACCTAAAAATGCTAGCTCATCATAGCTACACACAAGTATGCCCTTGGAGAAACCTCACATAATGAAACCATTATCAATACATCTCCTACAACAATGTTTGGTAAAAGAATCATGAATCCACTTTTTAACACGTCACCAACATCTTGAACTCCAGGTACACAATTCACAAATACAATTCCACATACACCACAAACTACAGGTCCATAATCAACCAATCTATTTGGTAGCACATCCCAGAATGCAACACCATAGACCAACACCACCTCTACAAGTCAAAACACAACAAGTCAAAATATTTCTACAAAGTTATGAAGGAATTTTGGTTCCTTCTCAAGACCACAAATAATGACATTCAATACTGCACCAAACATGAACACATCTTTGATTCAATTGTGAACCTTTTTTGGATCAGGTCAAAACACAAACTTACAATAGCTTCCTCAACAACAAACCAATTCAAACCCCACATTCACATCACACTTTCAACAATCAAATCAACCACCTTTACACCATCACTTCAATACATTCAACACCCACACACATGTTGCCCCATCGACTAAGAATTATCATAACACTAATTTGTTTGTGAACACTACTCAAAAAAACATGTCTCTCTCAATGCCATTGTTGGTGTAGGTTTTTTATTTTCCCTATGTTAGGGAATATTTATTTTTCCTACACACATTATTAAGCTTTCTAAGGTTATATTTTAATGGTTAGGAGGAGCACATGTGGCATAATCCTACAATCACATGTGTCATTCACACCCACCTTTGGGTAGTTGAATGTCACACCCTCTTTTGGACTTATTTGCCACCTCCCCATAACCATTTTTTGTCTTTACCTGAGGTGGCATAACCATGTATTTGGCATTTACCAAGTAAGTAAAACCTCCCACCCATTATGGGTAAAGGGGAGTTATTATTCCTCTTGGTTTTATATTCCTATATTTTTCTATATAAACAAGCCCTCACCTCTCCCTATGCTTATGATAACACTAGCTCAAATTGTGAGTCTAGTTCAGTGCTAGGAGAGTGTTGAGTTTTGTTCACCTATGGGTTCTTGTCTTGCTTTCCTTTAGTCACTTTGATCTTGGGTGGTTTCACAACCAAATATAACATGGTATCAGAGTTGGTTGTGAGTTGTAGGTTAGCATTTTGTTCAATCCATTATTGAAAGCAAAGTATGCTCTTCTCTTGCATCCGATGATGACTTGGAGAAACAAAAACGCTTGATAGAGATTTCAGTTTCTAGGAGGATTCTTTTCTATTGCTTTTTGTTGCAGGTATTTAGGAGATTCCTGGAGACATTATAAGCTCACCATTGAGTTCAGAGCAGCTGGAAAAGTCAAAATTGGCTTTTATTTAGTCCAAATTGGACATCGGGTGTGAGATCTGTGAAGGATTGAAACAAAGGTTTTAGAGAGGTTCCTAAAGGTAGTTGATCTTTTGGAACATTTTCAGCCCAAACGGACCTCGCCATTGCACTCAAAAGGTGTCAAAACCTAAAAATTGATTGCCAAATCGTCAAAAATAAAGAAGTTGATTTTTGAGGATTTTTTTTTTTGAGACAGGACCGTATGACCCCACCTGCATATAGTACGGTACAGATATATATTTTTCTTAAAAAAAAAATTCCCTGCAGAAAAATTATTGTTATTTATTCCAAAAAAAAAAAAAAATCATTGAAAAAAAAAAAAGGAAAAAAGCAAGGAAAATTTTTAAAATTAAAAGTCAAAAATTTAATAAAGGTACCAAGGGTACCTAAATGCCTGCGCAACCCTTGTACCACATCCGTACCCCTGCCATTATATGCAACAACAACAATCCTTTTACAAAAGGATATGGGGTTTGTCTTGGGCCCCACATTTCTTTTTAAAAAAATGATTTTTTTATTTGAAAAATGTTTTTCTTAAAAATTTCAAATATTAAAAAAAATTCAATTCAATTGTTGTTGTACTTCATACCTGCACGTTTGTACCTGTGCATCTCAGCCTCTGTGTTGTCTCCACATTTAGCAGTTCTGCTAAAGTTAGCAACTCTGCCAGTTTTAGAGGGAAATTTGGCAAGTTCTAAAATTATTAGGTGGATTTTCCAAATTTTGTGGAGTTCTAAATTGATTGGCAGTCTTCTACACTTGGAAAATTTCCTAAATTTAGGAGGATCAGCTAAAATTGGCGGATATGAGTTTTTGAAAACTTGGACCCCTCTCCGTTGAAGTTTTGTCTTTTGCACCTCAACTTCAGAGGGCCCATTCTCAGTCATACGGAGGCGTTTTTCAGCGCAATTTTTTTTGATTTGGGGTAAAATTTCACGATATTTACAGTGGTATGATTTATTTTTGCTCAAGTGATTCCAGTTTTCCATAAATTCAGTTTTTTCATCAGATCTAAAGCACAGTCATCATTTTTTGAACTTCAAATGGATGTAACTTTCACGTACGACCTCATATTGAGGTGATTTTTTTTTTAAAGTGAATATTTTTCCGAGCACTAAACATTGGTGCTATTTTGAGGTTCTCATTCTAATATTTTATTGTACTTTCAGTATTTGGGTCTATTTTAGAAATTTGTAAAACTCTAGAAAACAACTCCAACATTGTAAACGAACTGATTTATAAAGTGCCAAATTATTTTTTGTTGGGGGGGATTCTTCATTGAGTGAAAAAGGGGGGGTCTCTCTTTGTGAGTGTGTGTTTTTGATCTGTTCACTTGTGCTCTACTTTTCCTTCACACATGGATCATTCTAAGGTTCCTTTGCTAACACCTTATAATTATGCAACATGGCATCAACATGCATGGAATTCCTTAATGCAACTTGGGTATACTCCATATGTTGCAAACAAGGTAGCTGAACCTAAAGATGATAAGGAAAAGATAAATTGGATGCTTGAACATACAAAAGCTCTTGGATGTCTTCGTAGTTTTGTTTCCCTTGATCTTATGTTTCAGATTGAATCTTGTACAAATTCACATGATGCTTGGGAAAAGTTAAAATCTTTGTATGGTACAATAGATGAAGTCAAAGGTTATCAGATTGATAATGAACTGATGAGCCTTGATCCAAAGAACTTTGGTAACATCCAAGATTATATTACTAAGGTCAATGATCTGAAAGCACAATGTAAAGCTTGTGGTATTGATAAAAAGGACATTCAGTTAATCTATAATACACTGAATAAACTTGGTCCTGAATTTGCAACTTTTGTTTCTAGCTTTCATACTCATAGATTGACTATGGGATTTGCATATACTATGCCTTCATTTGCATCTTTTTCTGAGATGTTAATGCATGAAAAATAGAAGCTTCTTTCTATGGGTCTCATAAAGCCATCATAAACTCAGGCCCTTTTGGCTAGTCAGCCTAAGGGACAGAAAGAGTCAAGACAATCTGACAAGAAATAAAAGAAATCTAAGAAAAATCCAGAAACAAATCAAGCACAACACAAATCCTCTACAAGGGAGGACTCATCTAAGAAGGAGAAGTCTACTTGTTCATATTTCAAGAGGACTAGACATGAAGAACATTCTTGTTATGAGAAGGATATTGATGAGCTGAAATATCTTCTTAAGAAGAACAACATTGATCTACCTTCTAGAATGTCTGAGTCTACTTCTTCTTCTTCACATTCCAAACAATCAGGATCTAGTAAGGATAAAGCTCATGCAGGATTTGCTTCTAAGTCTAAGAAAAATAAAGGTAAAGCTCTTTGTGCTTCTACAAGTCATGAATCAGGGAAATGGCTCCTAGATTCTAGAGCTTCTCATCATATGGCTTCTTCACAGTCTATGTTCTCTTCTTTTGAGCCTTATGTTATGCCACCTATTTTGATGGGCAACAACACTTACATGAGTGTAATTGGGAAGGGTTCTGTTGATATTGGGGATGGCACCTTCAATGATGTTTTGTGTGTACCTCACTTGCCAAACAATCTTCTTTCCATCTATCAAATCAGTCATGGTGGAGCAGGGAAGACAATGGAATTCACACCTGATTCGGTTATCATCAAAGACTTGGAGAGCAGAGAGATAATTTCTACTGGGATAGTTGATCATGAATCTTAGTTGTATACCTTTTTAGAATTTGCACCTGATGATGGTTTTGATCCTTTGGCTATTGATCACACTCCTTGTGTGACATTTGATTTTGAGGAGAATTTTGGCTATTTGAATCTTGGTATTCTCACATCAGATCCAGTTATTGAGCCTTACATTCGTTCTCCTCTATCGATTGTTGCTTCTGAAGATACTTGTGTCACATTCATGGCTACTTGTGATTCAGTGCAACAAGATTGGCATCATCTTCCAGATATAGTTGCTTGGGATGACTACTTGATAGACATTGTAGGTCTGTTCATAGAGTCTCATATTTCAGACTTGGGAGACATTGTTCATAACATCCATCTTCTCTTTGATGAAGTTGATTCTTCTTCAGTTGTTATGGAGGAACCTTTGGATCCTCTTGTCCATTCTCCACATGATCATTCATCACAGTTTGACATGAGTGTGGATAATTTTGAGCAGCATTTGGAGGAGGCATCTTTGTCTTCAGAGGAGGTAGTTGAGTCTTTGGATTTTGTTTTGCATACATCTCTACTAGGTTCTGGATTGTCATCTTCATCAGTGTGGCCTAGAACACCTGATTTGGTGGTGGCAGCTTTCAGCATCAATGTGGAGACAGATGAGAAGTTTTCAAAGACTTCATACTTTTTGAGATTTCTTCCCTCATATTCATTTCAGGAATGGGAAGACATTCTTCATACACCTTTGGTTTCATTTTTTCCTAAGGGGAGGAACATTGTTTGACGACCATGGACCATGTTCGACATTCAGTTTCGAGCTTCGACATTTAGTTTTGGCACAGTTTACTTTGGGGAAGGCTACATGGTCTTTCCTATCCTTTCTATTTTGGAGAGGACTTCTTCCTTGCATGGGATTCTTCTTGTGTTGGCAAACTTGTTTTCTTTTCTCTCTTTTGGGGAGGAGTTTTGTCCCACTAGGTTTTCTCCTTTACTCCATTTGTGAGAGAGTATTTTGTACATGGGTACTTAACATGGCCTAGTATCCGGGACCCATATTTGCATCTTTGTGTCTTCTTACCCACCTAAGCTATGCTTAAGAGGGGGTGTTGGTGTAGATTTTTTATTTTCCCTATGTTAGGGAATATTTATTTTTCCTACACACATTATTAAGCTTGCTTAGGTTATATTTTAATGGTTAGGAGGAGCACATGTGGCATAATCCTACAATCACATGTCATTCGCACCCACCTTTGGGTAGTTGAATGTCACACCCTCTTTTGGACTTATTTTCCACCTCCCCATAACCATTTTTTGTCTTTACCTGAGTTGGCATAACCATGTATTTGGCATTTACCAAGTAAGTAAAACCTCCCACCTATTATGGGTAAAGGGGATTTATTATTCCTCTTGGTTTTATATGCCTATATTTTTCTATATAAACAAGCCCTCACCTCTCCCTATGCTTATGATAACACTAGCTCAAATTGTGAGTCTAGTTCAGTGCTAGGAGAGTGTTGAGTTTTGTTCATCTCTGGGTTCTTGTCTTACTTTCCTTCAGTCATGTTGATCTTGGGTGGTTTCACAACCAAATCTAACAACCATCACCAATGGATGTCTTAGCACAGTAGATTCAGACATTACAACAATAAATATCCAAGATACAATTAACATGAGAAAATAAGACCTACTCCATTAATGACTTGTGTCCTTATCCTTTTGATCAGAGTATATACATTTCTCCCTTCCCCCAACACTTTAACATACCAAACTTCAATAAATACAAGGGAAAGGGAGATCCTATTGAACATGTACGAGAGTTTCAAAATTCTTGCATGGATGTTGCATTCAAACACACATACTTGATGAGAATTTTTCATGAAGTCTCACAGGACAAGCCCTTGATTGGTTTGCACGTCTACCTTCTAGTATAAGGGCATGGAGTGAATTGGCTAACAAGTTTGTCACACACTTCTCCTGCAATATTGAAATCGATTGACCAATAACTAAATTGTGCCAAACAAAGAAAAAAGAAGGAGAATATTTTACCTCTTTCCTCTAGAAATGGAGAATTATGGCTAGTAAATGCCTAAATGACTTACCTAAGAAATATTGGTACACATGTTTGTGGATAATCTTAATTCTGAGTTAATGTACCAAATCCAAATTCATTGTTGCAATACCTTTGAGGAGGTTATCGAGAAAGGTGTTTCCATTGAGAAGGATCTTGTTGCAAAGGGATTGGTCAATTTTTCTTCAAGAAAATCAAAACACCTCAAACACTTCTAGTGGCAAAAGAAAATTTTGGTCCAGAAATAAGAATCTCATGAATGATGGGGTAGCAGACGTAAAAGTGAAAAGAAAAGGTTGCCCATCATCAGTCTTAAGGGACCCTCTACATTGAAAAATGGTCCTAAATTGAAAAACCATGAACAATCAATAAACATAGTCCAAAAAAATCCATAAAGTTGAGGTCCTCAAAGGAATTATCTTGAAATATGAACATACACACCCCTAGGGGAATCCATTGAGTTAATTTTGAAGAAACTGTTACAATCAAATGTTATCCAATTTCCAAAAGTCAAACAATACAAACCAGAATCCTTCAAATTGGCTTGGTGGAATGATAATGACTTTTGTGAGTATCACAAAACCAAAGGACACAAGACTTCCTCATGCTACAAACTTAAAAACATCATTTAGGATCTTATCAACCAAGGTGAAATATCCATAGACAATTCACGAGGTTCCTCAAACACCGATCATATCATTTTCAAAGCTCCCATATACAATCATGGATAATGAAAAGCTATTAGTTTAGGAACTAACACAAAGAGCCAAGCCAATTATACCAATTTTTCACATGACTATATCGTGAACAATATCTAGTCGTCTAATAATAATGTATCCATAATAACCATCAAAATGAAGAAGCCAAAATGTGTTGTTACAACCCAAAGATGCAAGGTGACTCTGTAAGGTCCTAATTCTATGATGTAGAGCAGGGTGGAGGTTATCAACAAAAACTCAATTAAGCAAACTTTGCAATTCAAGGGCCCCAACTTGGTGGTTTTCTCTCAAATCCTTTAATTCCCCTAGTAGTACTCCAAACAAGGGTTTTTCATCATAACTTTCAGATAAGACTTCAAAACTAGAAATTGAACACCATTCAAGATACCCCTTATGCCACTTGAAGACATATCAAATTTGTATATAGGGTTACTTTGGAACAAAACCCTCAAATTTTGACTGCTACACTGCAATTAGGCCTAATTAGGCTTGTTTTACAAAGCAACAATGTGATATTCTATCTCCAAACTACCAAAATTCACTCCAAGGCTTCCATCTTGTCACATGGGATCTATACAAGCAATTTTCATCATTTGGAACAATCACCAAATCATTTCTCTACAAAACCCTAAGTCTACCTAATCACCTAAGCCTAATACATGGTGATATTAGGCTAGGGCAGCCTCAAACTTGCCCTAACTCCATCTCCTGCTTCTGGGAACACCAAAACCTTCAAAAAATCCTATCTACCTCCATTCCATCGATTATTAGAGCTTTTCACTGGTGGAATGGGTCAAAAACTCATTTTCTTCAATCAAACCCTCACTAACTAGGGTTTCTAACTATTTTTTAGTAAAAAAGCTCTAAATCCCTTCAAAATTAATGAGAATAGATGAAATAAAAGGAAAATGATAGTAGATTCAACCCTACATCAATTCCAATGCAATTTAGATAATTTGTAGGTTGTACAGGGCTGTACTATCTTCTATAGAAGCAAAAACACAATGGAAAACACAAAAAATGGAGTATATTTTTTTTATCTCCAAAAGCATCACCAAAAGTTTTCCTTGACCATCCCAAGGAATATTTAAACATTTAAAACCAAAAAAACCCATTTTCTAATTGTCATTTGAATTTCCAATGGTTCAACTTCCACAAAAGACCAAAAATGCAAAAGTTGCTTGAGCAACTTTGCAAATTTTTGCAAAACTTGACAACTAAACCCAAAATTGACCCCACATGACTTAAAACATGAAACATGGTCTCAATAGACCTTATTACAAACAAAAAAATGACTCAAGTACAAAAACCTAACATTTACCCCCCTTTTACATTATGAAGACTAGGTGCCCCTGCACCATACTCCCGGGAAAACAAAATATCAAGTTCCACTTGAGAGCAGATCTTGAACTATTGCACCATGATTTTTGATGTATTCCTCTATCATTCAAGTGAAATTCTCCATAGGAAGGCCTTTCCACTTCACTAGGTACTCATAGAACACCTTGTGCCTTGTTCTTTTGGCTTCTTTGGTATCCAAGATGCACTCTATCTTTAATGGTTAACTTGGTGGAAAATCTCTGATCCAATATTCATCTAGAACCTCTGATGTACCTACATCTTTACCTGAAATCACAACCCCTTTATAATGGTATAGGTCATAAACATTAAAATTGGGGAGACAACAACTCCAAGAGGGAGTTCTATCTCATATGCATTTTCTCCAAATTTATGGACCACCCTACATGGGCCTATCTTCTTCATCTGGAGCTTTGAATACTTCCCTTTATGTATCCTTTCCTTACTCAAATGAGCTAATACCAAGTCCCCCACTTTAAAAAGAACCTCTCTCCTTTTCAAGTCTGCATGTTTATATTTATCAACATTCCTTTGAAGGTTCTCTCTAACCTATTGATGTATTTCTTTCATGGAAACTATAAACTCTTCTCCTTCAGCACTCCTCTCCATTCCACTCAAATCTCTGAGTTCAATCACCCCCTTAGGCGGCAATCCATACACAATCTCAAATGGGCTTTTACCAACACTTCTATTCACAAAATCATTGTATGCAAACTCAACTTGGGGAAGGATTAGATCCCATTGTGTCGAGTGTTCTTTTCTCAAGCATCTAAGGAAATTTCCAAGGCTTCTATTGACTACTTCAGTTTTCCCATCTATTTGGGGATGATAGGAAAAGTTAAAAGTCAAATTTGTGCCTAGCTTCTTCCAAAGGGTTCTCTAAAAGTAACCCAAAAATTCATTTTCATTGTCTAAAACAATGGTTAATGGTAACCCATGGATCCTAACCACCACCTTGAAAAACAACCCTGCAATGTATGAGGCATCATTTGTACTTTTACATGGTATAAAGTGTGCCATTTTACTAAACCTTTCTACTACAACAAGCACTAAATCAAAGCCTCTTTGATTTTTGGGAAACCCCAACACAAAATCTATACATATGGACTCCCATGGTCTATTTTGGATTGGAAATGGTTGATAAAGAACTGCATTAGTACTACAACCCTTGTCTTTTTGACAAACAACACACTTTTCTACAAATCTTCTCACATCACTTTGCATCTTGGGCCAATAGTAATACCTTCTTACCTATTCCAAAGTCTATTCCACACCAAAGTGACTTGCTAATTTTCCACTGTGCTTCTCCTTAATCAAATTATCTCTCATATAGAATTTGGGAATACAAAGTTGAGCACCCTTAAACATTAAACCTTCTTGAATCAAGAAATCAGAATTGTCTTCATGAAAAGTACCATTGAATTGACTACAAGAAGCATTAATTTCTTTGAAATCATCATCCTCTACATACATACCTTTCAAAGCATCAATCCCTACACTTTGTAACTACACTTCTTGAACCAACAATGTTCTCCTGCTCAAAGCATCTACCATCTTGTTTGACTACCCCTTTTTATGTTTGATGGTGAAGGTGAATCTTTGTAGGTACTCCACCCACTTCAGATGTATGTGGTTGAGTTTTTCTTGGCTATTTAAGAACTGTAAAGCATTATTTTCAGTAAAAACAATTAATTCCTTAGGTAGGAGATAGTGTCTCCACTTCTCCAATGATTACACCATAGCATATAACTCCAAGTCATAAGAGGAATACTTTTTCTTTTCCTCATTAAGCTTCTCACTGAAGAATTCAATAGGACTTTCCTCTCGACTCAATATTGCCCCAATTGCATACCCACTTGCATCACATTCAATGGTTAAAACCTTGTTAAAGTCAGGCAATGCTAAGCTAGGTTGTTGTGCTACCATTTGTTTCAGATATTGAAAACTTTTTTTGCCTCATCATACCATACAAATTTCTTTATTTTATCCCCTTTGATTGTGTCAATGATTGGAGAGCATATATGACTGAAATTCTTCACAATTTTTTTGTAAAAACTGGCTAGGTCATGGAAACTTCTTACCTCACTTACTGATGTTGGAGTAGGAAAATTGAGAATTTCTTCCACCTTGCTAGGGTCCATCTTCAAAGAGCCTTTTGAGATCACAAATTCAAAACCAAGTTTAAATGTTGCAAGTGTTCCTCTTTAGTCTTACTAAAAAAAAGAATATCATCCAAATAGACAACCACAAACTTACCTATGAAGGGTTTTAGAACTTCATTTATTAATCTCATAAAAATTCTTGGTGCATTTGAAATCATGGCATGACAATCCATTCATACAACCCCTCATTTTTTTTGAAGGAATTTTTCCACTCATCCCCCTCTCTAATTTTGATTTGGTGGTAGCCACTTTTGAGGTCAATCTTAGAAAAATAACAAGCCCCTCCTAAACAATCCATCAAATATTCCATTCTTGGTATGGGGAACCTATACCTTATGGTAATCTTGTTAATATCCCTTGAGTCGGTGCACATTCTCCAATCTCCTTTTTTTGGTGCAAAAACAGTGGGAACAACACATGGGCTAAGACTCTCTCTTATTAGGCCTTTCTCAAGTAGCTCTTGAATTTGTTTCCTAATCTCTTCATTTTGTTTTGGACTCATTTTATATGCAGCTTTGTTAGGTAGGTTTTCTCTTGGTATAAAATCTATATGGTGACTCACATCTCTTATTGGTGGTAAAGATCTAGGGAGTTCATCTACCACAATGTCCTTAAACTTGTTCAACAAGGCTTGGACCTCTCTAGGAACATCATCAAACTTTGTTGTTGTCATGACATAATTTGGTTTGATTACAATGGCATAACCTTCTCCACCCTCTTCCTTCATGGTTTTCAAAAAATCCTTTTCCCCAACCAGAATTACACTAGACCCAACTTTTGTATCTAGACCTTCATATTGCAATGGAGTAAGAGTGAATGAGATCCCATCCTTTTCTATCACATAAGTCTTCTTTTTCCCATCATGCTTAGCCTTCCTATCATATTTCCAAGGTCTCCCTAAAAGAATATGACAAACATCCATTGGGATGATGTCACACAATATTTTGTCTTTATAACCTCCTATGTTAAATTCCACCAGAGTTTTCTCATTAACTAGGACCTACTATCCCTTATTCAACCAGGACGCCTTGTAAGGAGTGGTATGTGGTATCATTTTCATTTTCAACTTTTCTACCATCTCAAAAGAAACTAAGTTATTTGTGCTACCGAAATCAACAACCTTACAAACCTTACCTTAAGATTTGTAGCTGGTTCTAAAGAAGGATTTTCTTTGTGGAGGCTCTTTCACCATAGGAACCTTGATCAACGTTCTTCTTACCATTAGAGATTCACCAATTTCTAGAGCAGCATGTTGTGATGGAGATTTTACACTCTCAATGTCTTCCTCTTGCACCAACTGAGTCCTTTCTCCTCCATGTGAAGTTGAAGGTTGCTTATCTGGACATTTCCGAGCTCGATGGACAATCTTGTTACACTAATAACACCTTCCTATGAATGTATTTGATCCTCTTCCTTGACTTCCAAATCCACCTCTACTATTTGATCTTCTACCTCTGAAACTATCTCTTGATTCTGAGCTTTGTTCTTGATGACTACTTGTCTCTCCTTGTGGCTTTTGAGATTGTCCTCTTCCTCCAAATGTTCCTCTACCTCTACCTTGTTTCTCTTTCCTTCTCTTCAACTTTTCTGCTACCCTAACAACCAATTGAAAGAATTCTTCCACCATTTTAGGGGTGGTAAGACTTAACTCATCTTGTTTATTGAACCTCAACCCATTTATGTACCTTGCTACTTTCTCCACCTCATCCTCAACATGACCTTCTCTTACACTTAACTTATGAAACCCCTCAATATAAGCCATGACATCCATCTGCTTTTGTTTGAGGTTTTTTAGCCTTCTAAATGTTTGAATTGCATAATCACCGGGTAGAAATTGGATTTTGATTTTAGCCACCATTCTATCCCAGTAATTGATTTTTGTCTTTCCCTTCTTCAACCTTTCTTTCTGCACATAATTCCACCAAGTTAAGGCAAGGCCTTTCAATTTTGTTTTGGAAAATTTCACCCTTTAGTCTTCTGCTACCTCTTCATACTCAAAATAGTTATCAAGTGCATCAATCCAAACTAGCGCCTCTTCACTATCCAACTTCCCACCATACATGGGTAATTCCATCTTCACCTTAGGAGTGACTTCTTTGATAGCCTTCAACAACTTTTCCATTCTCAATTCAATAGGATCCAACCCTTCCTCTTGGAATCCTTCTTGAGGGTTTTCATTCTCACCCTCTTCCTCATCCTCTAGATCACTCTAGTCTCTGGTGACCACACCTCTCCTTTGGTTTGATTCAAGTGCTGCAAGTCTAGCTAGGATAGCTTCTTGAGACTCCTTTACCTATCTCAACTCCTTGGCACACTTTTCCTTCAACTCTCGCATTTCTCTAGCAGTTGGATTTCCTTTAGGAGGAATTGTTGCTTCTTTCAAACTTCAACATTTTCCACTTCTTGATCAAAACCTATGCTTTTATATCAATTTGATGTAGAGTAGGGTGGAGGTAATAAAAAAAACTCAATTGAACAAATTTTGCAATTCAAGTGCCCTAGCTTGGTGGTTTTCTCTCAAATCCTTCAATTCCCTTAGTAGTACTCCAAATAGGGGTTTTTCATCATAGCTTTTAGAGAAGACTTCAAACCAAAAAATTGAACACCATTCAAGATGCCCTTTATTCCACTTGAAGACATATCAAATTTGTATATAGGGTTACTTTGGAACAAAACCCTCAAATTTTGACTACTACGCTACAATTAGGCCAATTAGGCTTGTTTTACAAAGCAACAATGTGATATTCTATCTCAAACTACCAAACTTCACTCCAAGGCTTCCATCATGTCACATGAGGTTTGTACAAGCAATTTCATCAATTGGAACAATCACCAAATCATTTTTCTACAAAACCCTAAGTCTACCTAATCACCTAAGCCTAATACATGGTGATATTAGGCTAGGGTAACCTCAAACTTTCCATAACTCCATCCCCTACTTATAAAAACACAAAAAATCTTGAAAAAATATTATCTACCTTCATTCCACTAATTATCAGACCTTTTCACTGGTGGAATGGGTCAAAAACTCATTTTCTTCAATCAAACCCTCACTAACTAGGGTTTTTGACTGTTTTCAATAAAAATGCTCTAAATCCCTTCAAACTTAATGAGAATAGATGAAATAAAAGGATAATGATATTATATTCAACCCTACATCAATTCCAATGCAATTTAGATCATTTGTAGGCGGTATGAGGCCATACTATCTTTTGTAGCAACAAAAACACAATGGAAAACACAAAAAACATAGTATATTTTATTGTTTTAAGACCAAAAGCATCACCAAAAAATTTCCTCGACCATCCCAAGGAATATTTAAACATTTACAACCAAAAAAAAAACTATTTTCTAACTTCCATTTGAATCTCCAATGGTTCAACTTCCACAAAAGACCAAAAATGCAAAAGTTGCTTGAGAAACCTAAAACTTTTTGCAAAACTTGACAACTAAACCTAAAACTGACCCCACATGACTTAAAACTTGAAACATGGTCTCAATGGACCTTATTACAAAAAAAAACATGACTCAAGCACAAAAACCTAACATTTACCCCCCTTTTCCATTATGAAGACTAGGTGCCCCTACACCATTCTAATCCACAACCAAAGAGTAAATATAAACTCAAATAATCTAGGGAAAACCCCTGCATAGATATATATTCTTGAGCTACTTCACATGTCTCCCACACAAAAAGTTATCCTTGATAAAGCCTTACAAGATTATTTGGTCCCCACACACCTTGATGTTGATCAATTTCAAGCCACGAAAGGGTATTTATCTACCACAAACCATGTCACATTTATCAAGCATGACATTCCATTGCAAAGACCCCATCATAATGATCCAATACACCTTAAATATTCATTAACAAAGATAAAATCAAATGAGTCTTGATAGATGGTGGAGCAGGTCTAAACATTTGTACTTTGAAACTGGTTAAAGCATTAGGATTTTTTCAGGCTTATATAGACATATCTAAGAGGATTATAATAAAAGGCTTATGATGATGTAAATAAATCTTCCAAGGGCATAATAACACTTCATATAATATTTAGTATGGTCATGCAAGACATTATGTTCCAAGTTCTAGATTTGGACTTACCGTTTAATATTCTCCTTGATCATCCATGGATTCATGCCATGAAGGTCATTCCCTCAACTACCACTAGTGCCTGAAATTCCCTTATAATGGTACCAAAATCACAATAGTAGGTGATCTTGATTCACCAACCTCATCACATTACATCAATATCGCATCATTATCCACCTCTTCCACTCCATCCACTCCCCATACTAAAGTTAAGGTCCAAATGCATGACCAAGAATGTGGAGAGTATAACATTGAGAGTTACTTTTGCATTGGGAAACTATCTGCATCATTGAAGTCTTATGGAAAACTGCATCCTCTACATCAATTATGGAAGACATTGAACCTACATCGATAGAAATTGAATAGTATGGGAAAGGTTTTAAGATTATGAAACAAAAGGGCTATGATGGATAGAGTGGAATTTATGCACATAAACAAGGAATGATGGAGCCCATGCTGATTAGAAAGTTACTGAAGAATTAAGGATTAGGGTATAAATCCTTAAAAGTGTTTGCTCCTCGTACTAAGTTACTATTAGGTGAAAACATTAAAATTTCTAATGATGTCGATACTTCTAAGGAAAATACTGAGACCAACCCTCTTGAAGATGAAGAGACTGATGGTTGAGCTTGGATTGAAACCTTTTGGGACCCTGATATACCTCATTATTTACAATATCTACCTTGTCCTTGAATTATGTCAATACGGATGATGACTTGCCTCTAGTACACCCATAATTAATCAATTGGGACAAACAAGGACCCCCGATATTAGATATATTCAAAAATGATGAAGCAAGAGATAAGTTCATGAGACTTTGAGAAGGTATACCTAGTGGGGATCACAAATTTGGATTCAACATGGATCTTGATGCCACAAATTACTTTGGGGAGTCCATCCCATCCTCTACTTGCAACAATGACAAAATAAAAAAGAATAGGTCTATAGGTGAAAATCAGAAGGTGCCTCTAGACCTCAAAAAAGTAAAAAATGGACATATCTAAGGGTGAAAACCTCTTTCAGGCACCCAAGAATGGACGATTGGATGTACTACCCATAATTCAAGAGAGATCACCATTGTTAGCCAAGAAATCAAAGGAAGTTAACATCAACACAACTAATAATCCTAGAATCATACACTTTGTAACATCATTAACTAAGATTGATAAACTAGAGTTCATGAGCTTCTTTTATGCAAGATAGATCAAATTTTCCTAGTCTTATGTTGACAAGCTTGGATTGGATCTTGAGCTAGTTTTACATCATCTTCCCATTTTTCTTAATGTAAAACCTTTCAAGCAAAAGCTGAGGAAAATGCATCCACAGATCACCGTACTAGTCAAAGCTGAATTGAAGAAATTTTTAGATGTTGGTTTCATAAGGCCAATAGAATTTTAGTGTCAAAAAATGTCATAGGGAAATTTTCACACTTGGGCCCTCCTTGCAGAATTGAGCCTAATGATGCCTTGATTTAGTGTTGTAATGTGTTTGAAACATTCACATTAGATCTTGGGACCTTGTGAACTAATGAATTTAAATGGTACCTTGCTAAAGTGTTGTGAAGTTTTGTAACACACTTTCACACTTTTCTAAGGTTTTATCAATTAACTAAACCTAATAAACCTCTTTTTAATAAAAAATAAACCTTATTATGGCCTTATTTGAAGTGTTGTAAAGTGTTGTAACATATTTTCACACTTTTTTAGGGTTGGCATTAATAATTGGGCTTTATTATGCTTTAATTGGACTTATTTTGCATCCACAAGCCTCATTTATGCATCTTTTCGAGGATGATCTTGACACATATCAATACCCAATCATAATTCAGGTGTTTTAGGTTGAATGGCCCTAGATTTAGTGATCTGGGACTCATTTTCCACCTTGGGAGAATGAGTCCCACCTAGGTTTTTGGGTCCCGAATCTGGTTTCACACCTTTCTAAGCATTTTTGAAAATGGTTCCATAAATTATGCCTAATGGGACTCATTCACCACTTTGGAAAAATGAGTATTTTGTGGCCCAAAATCAAAATTAATTCAAATTTTTGGTGGGATTTTATCCTCCTAGATCTGATGTTGGCTTGTAGTGTTGTAATTTCGGGGATTCTTGCATAATTAAGTATAAATACAAGGTTCTTTCATTCATTTTCACCTAATACTTTTGTGAGAGAATTCATAATAGAAATTTTGAGTTCACAAGAGCATTAAAGAGTCTTCAAGGGTAGATTATCAAGCATTCAAGAGCATTATTCAAGCATCAATCATAATTTCAAAGATTTCATGCACCATTTTTTTTTTGAGCTAACAATTGTGATGTAGGGTTTTATGATTTAGGCTAGCACTTTATTCAAGATCTATCACCTTCAAGAAAGAGTCAAGATATACATCCATTGGAGCCATCTCATACATGTTTTCAACCTCTTATTGCTAGGGTTTGGTGAGTTGCAACATCATATTTTGTTCATTCATCATTCTCCATTCCTATTTTATTCTATTTCAAGGTTTGACTACCAAAATGGGGTTTGACAAGGGAAAATCCCTATCCACTAACAAAACAACATTTTCCCCTCTATTTAGTGTGTGATTTATAGGTTTAGATTGAAAAAACATTGAAGAGCAAGGTTGGAGAAAGTTCTCAAAGTGCCCAAAGTTGTCAAAGTTGTCATCAAGCATTCGAGAACATTGGAGAACACCCATAGGTTGATTTATAGAGATTTAGATCTAGAAACCTAAAGTAGATTGAGAAGACTGAGAAGAGTATATTCAGATCTTGAAGTTCCAGAAAACCCTAACTAGACTGATTCACCACTTCTAGTGAATGAGTCCCAATTTTTGTCTAAATTTATATTTTTGTAGATTCAGATACCCATTTGCCATATTCCTATTCCGCATAGAAACCCATATTTTGGACTGATTCACCCAACTTTGCGAATGAGTCCCACTCAGCATTAAAGAAAAAATTTCTACCATCTCAGAACCTCATTCAGTCATCTTCATATTTCTAGGTGCACACATTCAACCCTATATCTTTTTATTTTGTTTCATTTGCATTTTTAGGTCATTTAGTGAAGCTTTGCATCAAACTAGATTTAAGCATTACGTATTGCACTTCATTTGTCTTTCCAAGTCTTAACTTGGTGGTGAACCCCTCATTAGTTTATATTCAACCCCTAGGACAACCATATTGCAAAATCTCCTTCTATTTTGCATTGAGATCTCTAGGGTTTGTTCTTGAATGAGAGAGAGTGAAGATAGTAATTCTAGGTCCTAAACTCTAGAAAAGCAACAATTTCCACCTTTCAAGAATATGTAGAATGGATTTTAAATCTTGTACCAATCAAAAAACTAACTGAGGGAATATGCATCTATACATACTTTAGGAATCTAAATAATGATTGTCTAAAAGATGGTTTTCCTTTACCAAACATTGGCATGATTGAAGATATCACAATAGGATACTAGATGCTATCACTGATGGATGACTTCTTTAGTTATAATCAAAACTGCTTTTACTTATCCATGAGGTACTTACTGTTGGAATGTCATGTGCTTCAGCCTTTAAAACTTTGGAGAAACATATCAAAGGGCTATGACTATAATTTTTCATGACATGATACCTACACTCACTGAGGACTATGTTAATGGCTTACTAGTTAAATCCATCACAAGAGATAGTCATCTAAATGTGCTAGACAAGATCTTCACTAGATTAGAAGAATATAAAGTCAGGATAAATCCAAAAATGTGTTTCTTTGGAGTAACTTCTAGGAAGCTCCATGGGTACATTGTTTCTCACAAAGGTATTAAGGTCGATCTTGCAAAGGTGATAGCTATTATTGGCATGCCTCAACCTTTTTATTTTGTCATAATTAAGAATCCTACAAGGTAAATTATGGTCAATCTATAAATTCATTGCACAAATAGCTAAAAAATGTCATCCCTTTTAGTATCTTATTCATAAGGACGTACCATTCAAATGGATTGAAAACTATCAGTAATCCTTTTATCAAATCAAGGATTACTTGTTTTCACCACCGGTATCAATGCCTCCTATTGATAGGTAATTTCTTATTTTGTATGTATCAACAAGATCATCAGCCTTGGGAGCCCTGTTGGCACAAAATGATGAAGAGGAAAACGAAAGAGAAATATACTATATTATTCATACACTTGTAGGGTACGAGCATAATTATTCTCCTATTAAGCGCTAATTTCTAGCAGTTGTCTTTGCAACAAAAAATCTATGGCACTATATGATGAATCTCTAGACTAAGTTGATAGAAAAGATAGATCCTCTAAATTACTTACTCAGTAAGGCAACACTAACAAGTAGATTATCCAAATGGGTAATACTCCTCAATGATTTTGACATAGAGTATGTGGAAAGAAAAGCCATAAAGGGACATATAATAACAAATCAGCTAGTTGATGCTCTCACTCCTACATTTCAACCTCTAGTATCAAATTTTCATGAGGTAATTTTTACACTAGAAACATCAACAACATGGAAGCTATACTTTGATGGGTTCTATGGATGGAATCCTTTTCATAATTCCACAAGGGGATACAATCCCTAAATCTCATAGGATAGCATTTAGTTGTACCAATAACATGGCCTAATATGAAGCATTTCTCAGAAGACTTCAAATGGCTATTAAATGGAAAATCAAGAACCTACATGGCTATGGTGATTCTCAGTAAGTTGTATAAAATTTTAATGATGATTATGACACAAAAGACGAAAAGCTTATGTCATACAAAAGAATGGTCAAAAGTTTCAAGGAATACTTTAATGCCATTATATTTGAGTAGATTCCCAAAATTCAAAACTGAAAGGGTGAAAAAAGTAGGTGAGAGAGCATCAAAATGGATTGATGAACCACATAGGGACCTACTTCTCACTCATTTCATTAGGAAATGAGATCCACACAAAGAATTTAATTACAACCCTTAGGTGATTCAAGTCAAAGTGTGAATCTACAAACTTCCTTATGACCGAAGGACGGGGGTCAAGTTCACTAGGAACTTTTGGGAGAAATATTAAAAATAGAAAATCAACCCAATTATGCCAAGTTAAACTTGAAACAAAAATATTAAACTCTTTGAATGCTAGTCTTCAAAATTATAATGAGAATCCGATTAGGCATTCTATTCTCCACGAGGGTTTTCTTGTTTTAATCTATGAACATTTCAAAGCTATGTCGACTTTGTCCCACCAAACCCCTTCTTCTAGGGGAAGGGTTGAAATTAAGGGGAAAGGGAAATCTAGTGTCTCTCCCTAGGAGAAGGGTAAAAGAAAGGTCTTAGAGGATCCCTCTTATGAGACTAATCAGGATGATTCTCAGTCAACCCCCTTGTCAGAATACTCCAACTACCTTTCCACTGATAGAGAGGATAGACCTTGTTATCCCAAAGATCTCAAGGCGGATGACCATTACTTTAAAGATGAATGTGAATATCCTGATGGAATTCTTGGGTCTGTGGATTTCTTCAGGGTAATTAGATGGGTGTTTTTTGAGATTAAGGAACTCAAGTTGAATCAGGGGGCTATGAACAATAAACTTGAAAAGTCTAAAAAGAATGACAATAATAATAGAGATAGAGAAAAGGCTACTGATTTATGGACTGAGGAAGAAAAGAAATACATGGTGGATTTCCTCAAGAAAATAGTTGAGGATTTGTAGCAATTTAAGAGTAACCATGATGGTAAGCTTTCTGGAATAGAGGAAAAGATTAAGAACATAAAAGAGTCTCTCCATAGGGTTCTAGAAATAAGCCACAAAATTTTAAAGTCTATTGCGAAGACCATGAATACATTGGTGGATAATCTAGAAAATGCTTATTAGGTCAGGACTATTGAGTATGTGGATGTTGAGAAAGAGGAAAGCCAGGTGGAAGGTGGGGGGTTGAGTAAAAGAACCAGAGTGAACCTGAAGAGGAAAGTTGACCAAGCTCTTGTTAACATGCAAGAGATTAAGAAAGCTACTTTAAATATGAACAAACTTGAGCAGGAGGCAGTGAATATCCTCAAGAATTTGGCCTAGTGGTCAGAATTTTGTTGGATTTTTGTTGTGCTTCCTGGGATGGTTCCTTGTTTTCTTCTTTGATGGAAGTGGTCTATTTCTTTCCATGATCCTTTTATTGTTGTATCTTTCTCTTGTTTATTGTTAAGGGTTTCAGGGTCCCTTCAAAACCTACTTATTCCTTAATCAAAAACAATATTAAACTCAAAATAACTAGAACTAGAAATTAGATTGAAAATTTAAGGACAAAATTCCATTTACCAGTCACCAAAAGTGATTTTTCAAAGGTTGACTGGGACTCATTCACCCAGGGGTGAATGGGTCCACTCTCGGGGTTTTTTTGCAACTTTCAGGAGCCTCTACTATAGATCTAAATATTTCAATTTGTTCAAGTGGTAGTGTTAGAATGTCAAAAATAAATTTTGTAGATTAGATTCCATGAGATGATAACTTTTTCAACTTTGTCAACTTCAAATTTTCTCTTCAAGATATTTTCAAGATTTCTTCCACCTAGATCTACAAACAAAACAAAAGAGGGGAAATTGTTTATTTTTGGTGAATGGGGGTTTTCTCTGTTCAAACCCCGTTTTGGTAATAAAACCTTGAAATGAAATGAAATAACATGAAAGAGGGAATGGAGAATGAACAAATCTATGTTACTACTCAACAAACCCTTGAATGAACTTTGGAATGTAAATCTGCAACTTGCATGAATTGACGTCAATGGATGTGGATCTTGATTCTTGAATCTTTCTTGAAATAGTGCTTTGAATGCTTGAATTGATCATGAAACCTACATCATAATGTTAGCTCCAAAAACATGCATGATGCAAGAAGACTTTGATATGACAATTGGATATTAAATGCTACAATAAAACTTTAATAAATCTTCTCTTGAATGCATTTGATCAAAAAAATTTCTATAATCTTGCTCACTTCAAATTGCTAGGTGAAACATAGTGAAATAACCTTATATTTATATATATGTATCCTTAATTTCCTGAAATTCAAATATCACAACCCAAAGTTGAATAAAAAATTTGAATATGTTAAAATACCACCAACAACATAATTTAAATTTAGGTCCTAAGGTCTAGGGGGGACCCATTCGCCCATGGGCGAATGGATGCTAGGTCCATAAACCTAGGACACACATTTCTCATTGTGAAGTGTTATGTTAAGGAATTAATGAATTTATGGTGTCCCCTTTAGAAAATGTAATTAAATAGGCTTGGAAAATAAATTAAAGGTCCAATTAAGGCATAATTAAGCTCAATTATTTAAGGGGGCCCTAAATAAGTGTGGAAGTGTAAAGGGATACACTTTACAATGCTAAATTAAGGCACAATTAAGTCCAATTTAAATGAGGGCCCAAACAAGTGATAAAATGTAAAGGGATACATTTTCCATCACTACATTTAGCCCCCACTTTAGTGAGAGGATGACCTTGCATCAAACTCACACTAAAGTAGACAATCAGAATGTATGTATCCAATAGTGACAAGATACTCAATCATACAACATCAAAGACTTAAAGAAAAAGGTAAAAAAAAGGTTGGACCAAGCCTCAACTATCCAACACGATGTGGAACACACCTTGACTATTTGTCCAAAAAAAAATTCACAAGTGGAACTCACTGTCCACTATTCAAACAACACACACACTCACACGGGCTAATGGAATTCTGACTATCCACTAGGCGAGATCCCAAGGGTGGAAAATGAGATAATATTATTAATCTCCCATCCTATACCAAAGCTATACCTCTGATAACTTCAATAAGGCGCCAAAAAAAAAACACAAAAGGGTGGAAAATGAGAGAATCTTATTAGGCTCCCATACCATACCAAATCTATATCTTTGATAACTTCAATAAGGCACCACAAAAAAATACAAAAACTTTGAGATTCATAAGGCCTAACAAGATGTGTTATGCTAAGAACCTATGAACAAATAAGGCAAGGCTCCACATGCAATAAAAGTGTGTTATGCTTGGTGGCCATGAAAAGGGTTTGAGCTTCACAAGGTTAGCAAGCTATGTTATGCTAGACACTTATGAAAAAAAGAAAAGAAAAGAAACATGTTCAAAGAGATTTTTCTTAGTTCATGTAAGGTTTCCTCTTAGGGAAAATTGTGCCTAATGTCTCCAAGAGAGGACAAGTCTAGGATAAAAGATGCACAACTTAGGGAATGCAACATGTATCATCACCACTAACAGGAAAGTCGTATGCCAAGAAAAATCACACTCTTGGAGGACATAAAACCCAATGACACCACCAAGAAGAAGAAACGTCACAAGAAGTAAGAAGATTGCTCAATGAAACATAAGGAATGCCAAAAATTTTAAAATAATAATGCCAATATATTCCCCCACTTTAAAGAAATTTCTAAACACCATGTGAGAAATTACTTTAAAGTAGAAAATAATCAATGCCAAACAATAAAGGATACATGAGAGCTTATTCAAAAAGCCCTATGCCAATTCATATGTTCCCAAATGAAGCCACGTCATGAAAAATAAAGGGTTTCCACCAAAATGAAATCCAAACACATAAGGGATCTATGAATTTTGGGTCAGTATGTCTTTGCTACAATGTTGTTATAGAGCTCAAAAATGTCACCATTCCTCAAATACTCACAAAACTAGAATAATGACACATAGAGAGTGAAAACAAAGAAAAATATTTTGGGTTAACATGGAAGAGACCTAAATGTCACGACACCTTGCTTCATCCCAAAAAGGAAAACACAAGACAAAAGAAAAGAAAAATGTTTATGACATATAGAAGAAAGTAGATACAAATAGAGGAATGCACATGAAGAGGTACATCAAACAAAATAGTACAGGAGATCACATTACGCACATGCAATCACACAAAGAACATGAAAGGGACAATAAAGACAGGAATAGTAAGGCACATGCGAGTCAACCTATAGCAAGTCACCTGCATCCCAATCTTATTCATCATATGCGAAAGGTAGACAACTATCCAAAGGGACAACATCAAGTTCCAAACTAGGAAAAGCACCAAGTTCAACACTCTCTTTAGGAAGACCATTATTTAAGCTCATGGAAGAAGAAAACAATAAATTTAATTTTTTATGCAATTCCTCATCAATTTTAGTAGTTTCATTATCTTTAGCCAAGTTTATCACAACAGGAGGCATAATGATAATATCCATAGAAGGTTGTTGTTGTTTATGTTGCGGCGAAGGTGGAGAGGCATCATGCATTTCTTGAGACAAGTTTGGATTTTGATTTTCTATATTGTTTGTTTCTCCTTTTGCCTGTAACAAACAAGCAATAGCACAATGTCTATGCCTATGCTCTCTAGAATTTTAGTTTATTTTTGTTTGGTTTTCAAGTTGTGATTGTGTAGGAGTGAGTTTATCAATCATAGGTTTCTTTTCTTCCCTTAAGGGAGGAACAAAAGGAACCATGGGAGGTTTTTCAAAAACTTTCTCTTTAGCTTTGTAAACTTGTTTGATTTTAGGAGGCACAACAAGAATTATTTGATTATCTCATGGTCTCTTATAGGAAATAGGGGAAGGATTTTTCATAGATTGGTCTTGGTTACTTGGAAGGGCTTTTGGTTCAATCATTGTTTCATCAAGGATATGAGTCTCAATCATGGGTTGAGGCATATCACTAAGCGATCATTTTGCTATTCATTTTTCCTTAAAATTTTGGTAGGATTTGAAAAAGAATTCTTCACAGGGTCTAATAGGCTCTATAGGCTCATTCCAAAAGAAATACAATGAGAAGTTCCCACGGGAAGACACATGGTTAAAGCCACTATGATGCATAGTAAATATTTCATTACCAAATGGAAACTTTAAGCATTTATGCAAAAACCGATGGGACAAAATTCATGGAGAAAAGCCATGGGTAGCCCAACTTCACACGAAATTGGTTCGAAGTCGGGATGATGGTGAATGAGACATTTAATTGTTTTGGTCCAACTTTTAAAGGGAGATTTATCGAACCTATTGTAGGGAAATCAAAACCATTATACGTTTTGATCCATGATTTCTATATTTCATATGTATCTTGATAGAGCTCATGCACAAATAAGAATTCTTCAATGATCATGTTCTCTACAAATACAGGATCAATTAATATCCCATTGGTAGGATTTTCATTGATTTTTCCAACTATGTAAAGAGGACCATTGGGTGCATTTTTTATTATGCCATTTTGTGAGAAAGCAATGTCAAGGGGAATATTAGTTTGGCCCTTACGATGTTTAACTTCAATAATATTTTATAGAGTGTTCCTCATTATCGTTAGTGTTATCATCATCTGTGTCAACATTCATCACATCATTCTTTGTTTCACTAGCTTTGGCAAAGGAAATGTTGTGATTTGGCATAGGATTGGTAAAGATTTACAAGTTTTGGTTAGGAGGAGCTATAGACTTATTACCTTGATCATTGACACCTCTGATTTAAATATGATTAGAATCAATGAGGTCTTGTATAAGATGTTTAAGATGCTTGCAATATTCTGTATCATGTCCGTTTTTTTAGTGAAAATGACAATAGGAATTTGGTCTATAGTTTGAAGGTAAAGGATTAGTAGGATCAAGAGATCTAATAGGAGGTAAGGAAATCGAATTATTTTTTAAGAGTTACAACATGGTATTATGAAGGGCATCAGGTAGAGGGGTGAACTTTCTATTTCTATCCCAAAGGAATATGGATTTGTCATGTTTATAGCAGCCACTTGGGTATAAACATGTTGAGTTGGTTGAGGGGGATTAAGTTGTAGGAATCCCTTATTTTGTTTCTTGAAAGGTTGATCTGGTTGGTTTGAGGTGTGGATTCAGACCTTTTAGGATGATTAGAGGGAGTTTTCACTTCATGACTACTAATCAAAATTTGGTAATCACAAAGGGTAGTACACAAGTTGGTTAAGGATGGTAATTTCAACATCTCAAATTTGGCTTGGATTTTGTCTTGTAAATTGGAAATAAACATTCTTTGAAGGTCAACATCAAGAATCTTAATGTTTATTTGTGATTAAAGCATTTGGTATCATGCTTTGAAATCAGTACCTTTTTATCATCCTTTTGGTTACATGTCATTAAGTCAACAAGGCTCATCTTGGCACCCATGTTTATTTGGAATTCGTTGTAGAAAGCATCAATAATTTCATTGAATGAACATATTGAGTTCTTCAGTAAAGAGAAAAACCACTCTAAAGTAGTATCTTTCAAGGATCTAGGGAAGAGTTTAGCCAAGAGTTTATCTTCAAAAATGAAATCACTACATAAGGTTGTATATGCAAAAACATGGCTAATAGGATCTCCTTTTTGACCATATTTCTCAAATATAGGAATCTATACCTTGTGGAATTTGTGTTCTCAATTTCTCCAATGATAATGGATTGGTTTTGATGTATTGTGAAGGTTGGCCATTGTTGTTTTGGTTTAATGTGGTAATTTTTTGTTGGAGGGATGAGACATTTTGTAAAAGTGTATTAAGGACTGGATCATTGTTGGTGTTGTGAGATGGAGGTGACTAAGGTGGAGTTGTGTATGTATGTGGAGGGAAAGTGGATTGTAGGTTTGTGAGGGGAGATGGATGAGGAGATATGAGATTTGAATGCACAAAGCTAAGGGGATTCCTAGTGGAAATACCTAAGCGTTGAAATTGCTAGTAGGTTGGATGGTTGTAGTAAAATGAGGATTGGTATATGTAGGAATAGAGGTAAGGGTTGTGGAAGGAGAAATTTAATTTCCACCTTGAATTTGAGTATACTCCAAAGTTTGAGCACAACTAGTCAATATAGGAGCATGTTAATCAAAAATATGAGCTAGAATTTGCACAATCTCTATTCCATGTTCATTTTCAAGCATTTTCCTCACATTATCTAAAGCAGGAATTGCACTATCAACAATTGTTTTATAAGTCACAAAGTTTTGCAATTTCTCTATTTCTTCATCTATCCTTCTTATGTTCTCTCGTGGGACATTGGTAACCATTGTTTTGACATCATGCACATTAGTTGTGGGTAGGGAAGTCATGGGAAATGAAGTGCGAAAGGTATGATCCATAGAGGGTTGACTAGTGTCAACATTATGAATGAAAGAGTTAGAAAACCCAAGACCCGCGATGAATGGTGTATCACGGGATGACATGAGTCTCAAACTATGTCTCATGGCATTATTGGAAATAGGACACCAAGTTGTGAAGCTCATACAAGTTTCGCAAACTTAATATGCACCAAAAATGGATAGAACGTGAAATGCAATCAAATAACCTAGAATGTAAAGTGCAATGCAAGTATGTAAAAGCAATTTTTTAGATTCTAAACAAGATAATTTTCTGATTATGTAATGAAAAATCCCAAAAATGATTTCTTTTGAATGAAACTTTGAATTCACAAAATGCACTGAATTTATCAAATGAAGCTAAATATGATCAATTTGAGATAACAAAAATTTTACAAACTATAACAACAAAAAATAATAGAAAAACAAAGATTTTGATGCCCATAAATGAAAGAAAAATACCTAATCAGGGAATCATTCTGCCATGGGCTAATGGGTCCTAGCTCAAGGTTTTGAAAAATGAATTTATAGATTTCTAAGTTGATTCTTATGGTTTTCATATTCTGGACTAAGACAGGTGGTTACAGTTTGAATTTTATGTCAAATTAAGTCCAAATGCAAATGTAAAATAATGCTAAATGAAAAACTAGGAGACCTAATTTAATATGCAATTTTGACTTAATTTTGTGTTTTTAAGTTTTTTATGATACAATGTTATGTAAATGCTTTGCAAAATGACTAATTTTTTTGTATTTTCTAGATTTTAAAGAATACAAAAATGCAATCCTAAAACCCTAAATGAGATGAAAACTAATGCAAGTTAAAAAACCCTAGATAAGATTCAATTTAATGTAATACAATACAAATGAATGCAAATCCTAGATCTAGGGCTGAAATAAACTCCAAAATTAGAAAGATACAATGCTAAAAAATTTGGGTTTACCAAAATGAAAAGGTGGAAAAAGTAGGTGAGGGAGCATCAAAATGGATTGATGAACCACTTAGGGACCTAATTTTCACCCATTTCATTATGAAATGAGATCCACACAAAGAATTGAATTACAACCCTTAGGTGAGTCAACTCAAAGTGTGAATCTACAAATTTCCTTATGACTGAAGGACGGGGGTCAAGTTCACCAAGAAATTTTGGGAGAAAGATTAAAAATAGAAAATCAACCCAATTATGCCAAATTAAACTTGAAACAACAATATTAAACTCAAAATTAGAAGAACCAGAAATTAGATTGCAGATTTGAGAAGGGAAGCACTGTGTTTATCAGTTACCAAAAGTGAGTTTTCAAAGGTTGAATGGGACTCTTTCACCTAGGGGCGAATGGGTCCACTATCAGGGTTTTTTTTCAACTTGTGAGAGCCTCTACTATAGATTTGAATCTTTCAATTTTTCCAAGTGGTGGTGTCAGAATGTCGAAAATAAATTCTATTGATGAGTTTCCATGAGATGACAACTTTTGCAACTTTATCAACTTCTTCAAATTTTCTCATCAAGATATTTTCAAGTTTTCTTCCACCTAGATCTACAAACACAACATGAGAGGGAAAAATTGTTTTTTTTTGGTGAATGGGCGTTTTCCCTTGGTCAAACCCCATTTTGGTAATAAAACCTTGAAATAAAATGAAATAGCATGAAAGAGGGAATGAAGAATGAACAAAGTTATGTTACTACTCAACAAACCCTTGAATAAACTTTGGAATGTAGATCTACAACTTGTATGAAATGGATTTAATGGATGTGGATCTTGATTCTTGAATTTTGCTTGAAATAGTGATTTGAATGCTTGAATTGATCATGAAACCTACATCATGCATGATGCAAGAAGACTTTGATATGACAGTTGGATCTTGAATGCTACAATAAAAATCTAATAAATATTCTCTTGAATGCCTTTTATCACAAAAAAAAATTATACTCTTTCTCACTTCAAATTGCTAGGTGAAACATGGTGAAATAACCTTATATTTATAGGTATGTATCCTTAATTTCCTAAAATTAAAATATCACAAGCCAACATTGAATCATAGATTTGAATATGTTAAAATACCACCACAAACAAAATTTAAATTTAGGTCCTAAGGTCTAGGGAGAACCCATTCGCCCATGGGTGAATGGGTCGTAGGTTCATAAACCTAGGACACACATTGCTCATTATGAAGTGTTATATTAATGCATTAATGAATGTTAGGTTTCCCCTTTGGAAAATGTAATTAAATAGGCTTGGAAAATGAATTAAAAGGACAATTAAGGCATAATTAAGCTCAATTAATTAAGGGTTCCCTAAATAAGTGTGAAAGTGTAAAGGGATACACTTTACAACACTAAATTAAGGCACAATTAAGTCCAATTTAAATAAGGAGGGCCCGAACAAGTGAGAAAATTTAAAGGGATACATTTTCTGTCACTACAAGGACAAAGCAATAGATGCAATGGACACCATAGTATCTCTCTTGGACATACCTAATATCGTGCCTCAATACGAGTTCTTAGTGGCACAAATTTTGATCCCTATGTTCGATATCCTTGAGTTTGATCTTGTCGGTAACATGAGCATGATGGTGTATGGTGTTGTCCTTAATGGAAACTGATTGTAGAAGTAATGGTGCATCTGTATGCACATAGTCTAGAGAAGACAAAGCTTTTTTGGTGAAAATTATCTAAGTCCCAGACTGAAATAGTAAGGAACAAAGGAACAATTTTGTGGCTTGCAATCTTTTTCTTTGGAGAATCTTGTCATGCGGTTGTGAGGTACTCATGGTACATGTTGAAGGATTCTACATCCAAAGTTTCAAGGTTGTATATCTTCTACATCTAAAGACATTAATGAAATAGTATTGGGCTTAGTAGAAGTAGAGTTATAGGTGCAAAGTGCATATTAGAATGCTTCACATTCCACTACGGATGATTATGATGCTATGTGGTTTTGATGAAGTATTTGAGGATGTCAAAATTGTATTCAATCCAATTGGAAAGTGATTTAGTGGTTCATGTATCAATTTTTGGATGAACAGTTGGTTCATTCAGTTGTTACTTCACTTGTTTTGTTGTGTTGTGTCGACCTAAGGGTTTTGGGGTCATGTAGAGTTGAATTGTGTAAGTTACAGATTCATGGGAGTGATTATATGTCATGCCAAACTATTTTAGTGAAGAACACATTTTGGTTCCTTTAGCAAGGTGTGTGTGATGGTGTTACATAGTTCATGCAATTAGACCGACCTAATTGATGATATGTAGAATGTGAGTGGTGTATAGAATGTGTGAGAGATTTCATGAAGAGTGAAGTGTGAAGGGTGATAGTGGTGAAGTATGAAGTGTGTAAAGTAAATTTTCTAAGCTTAATTGGAATTGTATCTTCAACATGTTGTAGATGCATTGTTAGCAATTCAAAATCTGGAAATGATCCATTCTTCTATTCCCTTTTCTATTATAGATAGTAAGTCCTTTGGATAGTGAGCCTTGTTGATGGTGTTTTTAGCATTGCTCAAATAGACAAAGTACAAGTACTCTATCTCTCTTGAAAGGTGATTTCTATCATCAAACTTCAAGAAAAAACCCCAAGATCTCTAACTTCAGGTCTTGAAAATGCACAAACAACTTAGTGATGATGTGATTTTCTAGTAATCACAAGGAGATTTATGGTAAAAAAAAAATGGAACTCTTAAGTAAATAGTAAGGGTTTTGTAAGACTTGAAAATGAATGTAAACCCTAGCAACAATTTTCCCATATCTGTGATATGAAAATAATACTTTCATCAAATGTATTAATTCAATGATGCTTTCAATCCTATTCTAACTCATATTTCAAAGAAATGTCAAATTGTAAAGGTTTGAAGAGATAACTAAAACTAAAACCTAAGTACAATCATGAGAGAAATATAGTATCCAAGGTGGACCAATCTACAATAACCAATTATTGCTTAACCAAGAGAAGATCTGTAATAACCCATCCTAAATTATTACTTAATTAACATTATTGTATTTGAAACGTAAATATATTCCAAATTTAAAAGACATAACTAGTGGCTAAATTCAATCATAGTTGCACATTTCCATTTAAAATAAGTCAATGATCCATATATTCACTTCAAAAATCAAATTACAATATCAGGTTTGACTTGGTTCCTAAGGCCACAAAGTCATTACATTGTACACTTTACATCAGATATATGAATGCATTACATCAAGTTACATCTTAGACTAAATAGCCTTGTGAACAATTAAGGTTCTTCTTTGACACTCACCTCCACTAGTGGATGAGAACATGTTTGAAGAGCTTTACCACCCAACCACGAAGCTTACACTTCCCTGGTATTCTTCCAACTTGAAGAATGCCCAACCTTGCACAAAAATATTAACAAGAAAACAATCTACAAGGTGGAATCTAGTGTGTTCCCATACATCAACATGCAATTTCTATCTACAAGTTAGAAAATAAAATGCAAGATCTATGCTAGGAATGGAAAATAGTGAAATCACAAAGTTCATAAATACAAAATGAACGGTATTTCTTGGCCAAGCATAATTAATTTTTTTGCAACAACAACAAAGAATAGGTTATGGTAAAGCAAACCTATACTCTCTAAACTCCATTTTGGCACCCATCCCAAAGGTAACCTTCTACTATACATCTCATAACAACTATCTACCCTCTAGCAGCATCTACCCTTAGGTTCTCTAGTCAACTAAGGTATCATTATTCCATTCAAGAATTAGAATATTCTTTCACATATGTCTTCAAAAGAATAATCAAATTACTAATTTACTCTCTAAACATAAATAAGATTTATGATTCAATAGAGTAATTCAATAATCAGTCATATCATTCTTATGACTATTATATAATTTTCATCGTAAGTATTTTCCATTTAAAAATGAACTAAGAAGAAAAGAAGGTATGCCACAAGTATGTGTATGTACATAGAAGAAGTCTATGTGCATACACATATATGTTCCTATATAAGTTTTAGATTTGTGCATACATTCTGAAATAAATCATTAAATTAGATTGCAATCATAAAATAGTATTCCATTTGGTGTTTCTTTTGTCAAAAATAAATAATCAAAACAAGTATATGTTAAGAGTTTCACACATACTGTTATTGCATTCTCACAACTATGATACTCTAACATTGTTGTTTACATATGAACATTCATTGTTTAAACAAATCATGTATTGTTTCATACTAAACAGTTATTAGACAAGTTGTTTACGTATGGATATTCATTATTTTAATAAAACAAGTACTATTTCCTACTAAACAATTATAAGACAAAATTATTACTTATGAACATTCACTGTTTACAACTATTCAAAGTTGTTCCAACTAAAAAATTTAATGAGCAAGGTTATTTTTAGCTACAAAGATAACTTAACAAAACAGTGTCATTTACAAAAGATTATTCACTATTTACATCATTGCAAACTGTTTCAGACTCAATAGTTACATTTAATGATATAAAATATTGTTTTCCAATAGAATATTCAACATTTACAATTACTTATTGTTGTTTCAAGCTGTTTAGAAGCTAAATGGAAATATTACATTTAATTGTTCATTGTTTTAAAACAAAACAATTTTTTTTCCATAATGAACTAAAAATAAACAATGTTGTTTTTCCAGTAACAATATTATCTATACAACTTCTCATTTTTTTAATTTTCAAGCAAGCCAAGTGATTTCTCTAATAAATCAAATAGCTCAGTTTCATACATAAAAACATAATGTCTAATATTCAAATCTTGAATAGCTTTAATCTCTAAAATTCATTATGCAACTTAATAATATAAAGAATCTAAGTTGGACAAGCTTGTTGAGGTAAAAGTTAAACAAGTATTTTAGTCAATAGAAAGACATGGAAGTTTCAAGTTCTAGCAGAACTCATACCTTTGCAAGTCTCAAAAAAATTTTAAGGTCACTCTAAATCAACCATTCATATTTGTCTAGTGCATTTCTTTCTTAGCAACAATAACAAGCACAAATTCGACTTTAAAGACATGTTGGTTTCACCACTCAAAATTGACATGCATGAATCTTAGTTACAAGAGAACTGATGTTTGATCTTATAGATCGAACCCTACTTGGTTTTATTGAATTTAAACAAGGATTTCACCACCTTTACCACTAGAATGTGGCAGCATTAGAATACATACAATACAATTTGAGCATTTATTTTAGCAATTATTTATCGACCCCGCCGATATGAAGAATATGATACATATAAAAACAAAAAACAAGGTTGATACCCTTTTTCAAGGGATTGATGGTCGATGTACAATAATTTTTAATCATCATAAAAATACAAAGAATCAGAATAGAGATTTTGAATAGCCATCGAATGGCTAGCACAAAAGTGCAAACTTAAAGAATAGTCATATTTTAGTAACTCTAAGACTCGGCCTAGCTATGAAAACTAGGCACAAGGCTTCTAAATGAAAATCATACAATATTGGCCGTAGGTTGGGTGATCCAAAATAATGGTCAACGCCACCTTACTCGGCTCAAGGCCATGGTTATTCAACATGAATACATTTATAGTTTAAAATATGCAATCAACAAAATAGAAGAATACCATTTCAAATGATGAGGAAAAATGATAAAAGAAAATCGAGTTTTCTTTCTAAAGTAATCAATTTACCAGATAAATCAAGCTTTGTGTGAGTCTACTTTTTATTTTTCCCTCACCCACGAGCTCTCTCTACTTTTTCCTTCAAACCAACAACTTTCTTTGTCGTGTTTTTTTGCCTACAGCATTACATGAATTCAAAAATGGAAACAACATTATTCTTTTGCATGTCACTGGCGATGTCATTATTGCCTTACCATTAGCCAGTACTTGTTTGAATATTTCCATTAATCTTGTGGTAGACCATGTCCTTCATGATCTTATTTGATTTCAACAGTCTAATATTAGAATATTATCGATTATCGATTTAAATTTTGCTGAGAATATGAATATGTATACATTTATATGTATATGTATATGTATGTATGTATGTATGTAAAAGCATATAATTACATACATGTATGTAAATAAATGCAAATACATACATACATACATACATACATACATACATATATATATTGGGAGAGCTTATAAGTTCCATGCCATCTTTTAAACTAATTAAGGAACTTTAATTTCATCTCGAGGATCCATATATATAAACTAAAAGAATTTATTTTCACTTAATTTTCACATAATGAAATCTCTTATCCTTCTTAATCATTTTTTTCAATACTTTCTTTTGTTTTCTTCAAAACACAAAGTTTCAGTAGACAATTTAGTCTACAATCCATTCATTTTCAATCACTAAAAGAATTCAATTCATGAAATTACATTCTTTTATATATGAAAAATAGTTCAAATGCAAGTCATCATGCCATTTGTGGTGTGTGCACCCAGATTCCAACTGGCTTACCTTTGGATCTGGCTAAACAATCCTACTTCAACCATGTTCTTGTCCTTCAACCTATCACCCCTGCAATTGCACACACTTGCACTTGAAAATTTATCAATAACGTTGAACTCTTGAAAACATATAAGATAATTTCCAAAATTTCATAAAGTCAACATTAGTCAACTTCTTTCATTCAATTTTTAAAAATTCCAAAATTTCTATTAAATATATCGAATTTCTTCAATAATTCAATTTACCATAATATAATAAATATGCAACAAAATTGGGTTATGACATCCTTCCCCTCTTGGAAGGGACATCGTCCCGATGTCTAGTAAGTTGAAATAAAAGAACATCATATCAAATTTGTACATGTCTATTTCAACATCACATAAATATGTATATATATATATATATATATATATATATATATATATATATATATATATATATATATATATATATATATATATATGTCTATTTTAGCATCACATCAGAATATGTCTATTTCAACATCACATCAGAATATATATGTATATTTCAACATCACATTAGAATATATATGTCTATTTCAACATCACATCAGAATTTAAAGCATGGAATATCATAGTATCTAAATCCAAAAAAATTCAAGCAAAATTATTGAAGTTTCTTTCTAAAGAAAGCAAATGTGGAAAGGAGTGTTCTATTTCTTCCGCAACCTCCCAAGTAGCACTTTCCTCTGAGCACTGGTCCCATTGGACCTTAAAATGATCAATATCTCTACTCTGCAACTTAATGTTGTGTCTATCCAGGATTTTAAAGGGATACACTAGCACTACTCTTGGATCCTGTACCTGCAAGGATTACCAATCAAGCACATGAGTCACATCAAGATGATATGGCTTAAGCAAGGAAACATGAAACACATTATGAAGTTGAGCCAAAGCAAGTGGTAGAGCTAGTTTATAAGCAACTGGGTTAATCACTTCCAAAACTTTAAACGATCCCACATATTTGGGGACCAGCTCAGAACACTTTCCAAAAGCAATAGAACTTTTACGAGGTTTAGCTCTCAAGAAAAAATTATCCCTTGTTGTGAACTATATATGAGTTTGATTCTTGTTGGCATAACTCTTCTATCAGTCTGCTACCTCTTTCAGTCTACTCTTAATGAGCCTCATTTGTTCTTCCATTTCCTTAAGCATTTCAGGTCCTACTATGATCCTGTCCTCCAATTTATCCCAACTGATGGGGGTATGACACTTTCACCCATACAAGGCTTCAAACAATGCCATGCCTAAAGATGTATAATAAGAGTTGTAAGAAAACTCTACCAAAGGAAAATATTCTTCCCACCTATACTTTTGGTCTATACAATACATTCGGAGGAGGTCTTCGACTACCTAATTCACCCTCTATGTCTACCCCTCAGTCTGAGGATGGTAGGCTAAGTTGAAATTCAGTTTGGTTCCTAATATAGCATTCAAGGTCATCCAAAACCTTGAGGTCATCCATGTGTCCCTATCAAAAATGATGGTATTTTTCACTCCATGCAAGTGGTGTGCAAGAATGGAAGAGGAATGAAAGTGTTGTCATTGATGTCAACTAGTCAGCTAGTTATCTATTAGTTGTTGTTGACTGTATATGTTGAGGATATTGAGAAAATTGTATTAAAAGAAGGTTATAGGTATTCAACTATTGAGGATGTTGATCCGGTGCTTGTGAACTATGTTTTGTGTTCTGGTTGAGGTCTGAGAGAATTGTTTTTGGTCCTGATTTCTCTTTGTTGAAGTCTTATGGCATGTATTGAAGATGGTTTCGGCATTTGGAAGTATCGAGCTTAATTGATCTATGTTTTTTACACTAGTTTGGTCGACTGTGTTTCAAGCACTATCTTCAAAGTTGATAAAGTGTGTTGGATCTATTATGGGTCTTAGTGAAGCGTGTGTTTGGGTCACTCTCATTCTAATTCCACCCTAGGATGTTTGGCACTGACCTAATTTCAATTTGAAGTTGGATGGCCGACTTTGTTTTGTTTCAAGGTTTGAGATAGTATAAATACATAATGTGCTAGCAATGAAAATTGTACATAAGAAAAGAAGGAAGATAATTGAAAGAGCAGACGTGACTTTCATGCTATTTTGAAAGTGTGTGAGTTATGTGTGTGGTCGATCAGTGTGAAGCTTAATGCTAAATTTTTGGATGCAGTGAGAAGAAGGTGAACTCTATCATTCATGCAGTTGATCAATGATTGAGGTGGAATCTTTGTTGCATTGGGATTGTTGTCTCTTTGTAACAAGTCTTTTTTGTCTTCTTTGTATCTCTATGGCAGTGAGCACTCTAGGTTGTAGCCTTGTGGACAGTGAGTCCTTATTTCAAGTAGTGAGCCTTTTTGTAATTGATTTTGATATTCTCTATAGTGTGAGTTAATCATCACCGTGGTTTTTCCCTCATTAGGTTTTCCACATAAATCTGGTGTTATTGTGTTTGTGCATTTGCATTTGATGGTTAATCACTTAATCAATTTATGTGTTAGTTTCGGTAATTGAATTTAAGGTTACAATCTATGACAACTGATTCACCCCCCTCTTAGTTTTCTAATCCAACAATTAGTATCAAAGCTTGATTCCTTGGTGAAGAGCTTAACCGCTTGAGGAAGGTCCATGATGGCTAGTAAAATGGTCATTGATTATCCGAGGTTTGATGGAACTAATTATTGTATCTGGAAAGTATTGATGGAAGAATATCTAGAAAATTTGTGGATATGATGTAGAGAAAGCTTATAAGAATCCCTACACTCCTCCTGCTAATGGTCCAAGTACACCTGAAGAAATTAGAGCACATGAAGCAAATAACAAGGTAAAGTTCATCTTGAAGAATAGTTTGGTACATTTTGAGTTGATTAAGGTTTAGAATTTGAAGACAACTAAGGAAGTCTAGGAGGCTTTAGAAAGAGTGCACGATGGTGATGAAAGGGTAAAAGAGGAAAAATTATAGAATTTGGAAACACGATTTGATCTTATACATATGTCAGAAGATGAGAATGTTAAAGCCTATGTATAGATATTGGATGAGGTAGTGACACTACTATAGATGAAACCTAAATTGTAAAGAAGATTCTCATAACTCTTCCTAATGCTTATAGTGAAAAGGTGAGTGCTATTCAACAGACTAGATTATAAGACTTGTAATAAGGATCTGCTGCTAGGATTTTTGACATCTTATGAGATGAGGAAGTCGAATCTAAGAAGTGGAAGCAAAATAGAAACTTCTTTTAAAGCTACAAAAACTGAAGATCCGGATGAAGAAAAATCTGACGAAATCAAGGCTAACTTTGTAAGAAGAATGAGAAAAGGATCTGGTAAGTATGAAGGTAAATTTCCCTTTAAGTGCTTTAGTTGTGGAGAAATTGGTCACTATGTTGCAAAGTGTCTGAAAAGAGCTAAAAAGAATAAACAAAGATATGAGAAAGAAAAGAAAGGAAAGAAGATTAACAAAGCTTACTATGTTAATGAGAATGCTAGTATTTCATATGAAGATTCAGAATATGAAGATCCAGATGATAATGAATGCTTGTTCTTGGCAATTAAGGATGAACCTACTTCTACTAATTTAGAAAAATAGTCAAAGAAAAGTCCTCTAGAGAAGGAGAAAGAGAAGTTTGGAAAAATGAAGGTACATTTATCTCTTCCCTACATGCTAAACAGGAAAAGATTTTTTGGGTAGTTGATAGTGGTTTCTCACATCACATGACTGGTGACAAGAGTAAGTTTTTGAAACTAGAGAAATATGATGGAGGTCTGGTTATGTTTGGAGATGATACTAGTGCTAAAATTTGTGGGATAGGTTCAATAAGTTTTGATGGAAACCATCATACTGACGATGTTTACTATGTTAAGGGTTAAGGCATAATTTGTTAAGCGTTGGTCAAATGTGAAGAAAGGGATAGTATCTTGTGTTTAAGGATGAGAAGTGTGAGATCCAGAAAGGATTCAAAACATTGATTGCTACAGGAAAGAAATCTGAAGAGAATATTTATCAGCTTAAAGGTGTTGATGGACGATGTTTTATGACTTAGATAAATGATAGCTGGTTATGGCACAGGAGAATGTGTCACATGAATTTTGATAACTTGGCAAGGATTAGTGTTGTTCAGGCCGTGAGAGATCTATCAAGAATTACAAAGCCTGTAAATGTTATCTATAGGAATTTCTAGTTCAGAAAGCAAACAAGAAATCATTACAGATCAAGAGAACAATCTACTACTAGATTACTGGATTTGGTTCATACAAATCTTTGTGGTCCCATGAGAGTGCCAAGTCTACTTGGTGAAAGGTACTTTATGCTTTTAATTGATGACTATTCTAGATATACATGGGTTACATTTCTAAGAGAGAAATAAGATGCATTAGATAGATTCAAGGCATTCAAGGCTATGGTTGAAAATGAAGTGAATTTGAAGATAAAATGCTTAAGATCTAATAGAGAAGGATAATTCACCTCCCATGAGTTCAATATATTTTGTGAAGTTCATGGAATAAAGAGATAGTTATCTACTCTGAGAACCCCTCAACAAAATGGAGTTATTGAAAGGAAAAACAAAACAGTTCAAGAAGTTGCTCGGTCAATGATCAATGAAGTCGGATTATCGGAAGTTTACTAGAAAGAAGCTATTCACACTGTTGTATATGTATTCAACAGATTTTAGGAAAGAGAAAACAATACAAAGACTCCCTATGAGCTATGGCACAAAAGAATTCCTACAGTTAAATATTTCAAGGTATTCGGAAGCAAATGCTATATTAGAAGAGATGAGGAAACTTTGGGAAAGTTTGATGCAAGTGATGAAGGAATATTTCTTGGATACTCTACTAAAAGAAAGGCATACAGATGTTTCAACAAAATATTGAGGAAGATTATAGAAAGCTTCAATGTGAAGGTTGATGAAACATTGAAGAATTCTATTGATATTGATGGATATGTGTCTGATGAACATGACTGTGCAAGAAAAGAAGAAATTATGGAAGAATAGGATAAAGATGAGCAGAAAAGGAAAAATGAACAGAATGAAAGAGAAGATGCTCCGGTGATGTCCCCTAGAACACTGAAATATGTATAGAGGAATCATTTAGAAAGTCAAATTATTGTAGACAAGAAAAAAGGTGTGTTAAGTAGAAGAAAATTTGTTGCTGACGTAAATTTGTGCTTATTCTTTGATATTGATCTGAAGTTAGGAAGTGAAGCCTGTAAGGATGAACATTGGAAGGAAACAATGAAAGAAGAAATTTTGCAAACTGAAAAGAATCAAACTTGGGAATTAGTCCCAAGATTGGTAGATAAAAATATCATTGGATCAAAATGGGTATTCAGAAATAAGATGAATGAGAATTGGAAAGTTGTCAGAAACAAAGCAAGGCTTGTGTGTAAAGGCTACTCACAAGTGGAAGGTATAGATTTTTAGGAAACTCTTTCCTTGGTAGCAAGAATTGAAGCTATAAGGATATTCTTGGCATTAGTTGCTTATAAATATTTCAAAGTCTATCATATGGATGTCAAGTCAACATTTTTGAATGGTGAACTAGATGAAGAGGTCTACATGGAACAACTAGAAGGATTTCAGTTAACGGATCAATTGGATATAGTGATTAGATTGAAGAAAGATTTATATGGATTGAAGCAAGCTCCTAGAGCCTGGTATGCAAGGGTAGATAAGTATTTGAGTCAGCAAGGATTTAACAGAGGTACGACAGACAATAATATGTATTTCAAGACTGAAAATGACAAAATATTGAATGTAGTTGTATATGTTGATGACATTATCTTTGGAGGAAATGAAAAGATGTGCAAGATGTATGTGGAAGAGATACAAAAATAATTTGAAATTTCTATGTTTGGTGAGATGAATTTCCTTCTTGGGCTACAGATTAATCAAATAGAGAAAGGAATTTTCATTTCACAATCTAAGTATGTGAGAGAGATGTTGAAAAAAATTGGGATGAACAGTTCCAAACCGATAAGTACTCCTATGATGACTATTTGCAAGTTAGGAAAAGGTGATGATTCACCTAAGACTGATCAGAGCAAGTATAGATCTATGATTGGTGCACTACTATATTTGACTACTACTAGACTGAATATTATGCATGTGGTTTGTCTTGTAGCTAGATTTCAAGAAGATCCAAAGAAAACACGTTACTGCAGTTAAAAGAATATTCAAATATTTGAATGGCACTCTGAATTATGGATTATGGTATATTAAAGATATTGATTTTACACTTAGTGCTTATACAAATGTAGATTGGGTCGTAAGTATAGATGATGGAAATAGTACAAGTGGTGGTGCATTCTTTCTTGGATGTAGATTAGTGGCATGGTTGAGTAAGAAGCAAGATTCAGTCTCTTTGTCTACTATTGAAGTTGAGTATATTGCTATTGCTTCTTGTTGTACACAAGTTTTATGGATGAAACAAACATTGAAGGATATCGCAATGCTACATGATGGTTCTATTTCTATCTTCTATGATAATACAAGTGAAATTAACATTTCAAAGAATCTTGTGATGCACTTGAGAATGAAGCATATATCTATCAGATATCATTTCTTAAGAGAGAAGGTTGTGGAGAATGAAGTCAAGCTTGAGTATGTTTCGACAAAGGATTAGATTGTAGATATATTTACAAAGGATCTTCCTAAAGATACTTTTGAGTATCTCCGAGATAAGTTAGGGATTATTGCCCCTTCTTTTACAAACTAAGATGCATTTGGAGATGCATTAGTCTAGTGGATTCATGGTTCTATCTTTTTGGACTGATGTTTTTGGTGGCTACCCCTCCGAGGGAGTAGGCATATTTTTTTAAGTCTTGTCATTATGAGTATTCTATTTTCATGCCAAAGGAAGTTTCAATGAACATATTTTTTTCCTTTTTCATTGATTCAAAGGGGGAGAGAGAGAGAGAATGTGAAAACAAAGGAGAGAGAGAACATGTGAAAAAGAGAGAGAGAGGGCATGTAAAAAAAAAGAAAAGAGAGAGAGAGCATGTGAAAAGGAAAAGAAAGCTAATAAGATAAAGTAGGTAATGAGGAAGATGATCTTCTAAGGGGGAGAAGCAAAAGAAAAATCTTGAGAAGTATTTTTTAGAACCGATATGGTGTATTTGATGGTTTTTCACATCATGTGTTGCCATCAATGACAAAGGGGGAGATTTTTGCAAGAATGGAAGAGGAATGAAAGTGTTTTCATTGATGTCAACTGGTCAACTAGTTATCTACTAGTTTTTGTTGACTGTATATGTTGAGAATATTGAGAAAATTGTATTAAAAGAAAGTTACAGGTATTCAGCTATTAAGGATGTCAATCTATTGCTTGTGAACCATGTTTTGTGTTCTGGTTGAGGTCTAGTAGAATTGTTGTTAGTTCAAATTTCTCTTTGTTGAAGTCTTATGGCGTGTATTGAAGATGGTTTTGGCATTTGGAAGTATCGAGCTTAATTGATCTATGTGTTTTACACTAGTTTGGCCAACCATGTATCAAGCACAATCTTCAAAGTTGATAAAGCGTGTTGGATCTATTATGGTTCTCAATGAAGCGTGTGTTTGGGTCACTCTCATTCTAATTCCACCCTAGGATGTTTGGCACTAACCTAATTTCAATTTGAAGTTGGATGGTCGAATTTGTATCTTTTCAAGGTTGGAGATTGTATAAATATAGAATGTGCTAACAATGAAAATTGTACATAAGAAAAGAAGGAAGATAAGTAAAATAGCGGACTTGACTTTGATGCTATTTTGAAAGTGTGTGAGTTATGTGTGTGGTTGATCAATGCGAAGCTTAACGTTGAGTTTCTACATGCAATGAGCAGAAGGCGAACTCTATCATTCGTGTAGTTGATCAGTGATTGTGGTGGAATCTTTGTTGCATTGGGATTGTTGTCTCTCTGTAACAAGTCTTCTTTGTCTTCTTTGTATCTATGTGGTAGTGAGCCCTCTGGGTTGTAGCCTTGTGGACAGTGAGTCCTTATTTCAAGTAGTGAGCCTTTTTGTAATCGATTTTGATATTCTCTATGGTGTGATTTAATCTTCACCGCAGTTTTTCCCTCAGTGGGTTTTCCATGTAAATCTAGTGTTATTGTGTTTGTGCATTTGTATTTGATGGTTAATCACTTAATCAGTTTATGTGTTATTTCCAATAATTGAATTTAAGGTTACAATCTGTAACAATTGATTCACTCCCCCTCTCAGTTTTCCTATCCAACAAGCAGAAGATCTCCTAGACAAATTTCTTAGCCAAGGTCAATGATCCATCCTTAAGGTTTCCTAGAATGAAGTGCACAACTTTAGTCAACTTATCAATCATGACCAGGATAACATCTTGCTTGTTCCTGCTCAATGGAAACCCTTGTACAAAATCCATACTGATCACCTGCCATTTATACTCAGGTATGTCATGAGGATACAATAACCCAGATGGATGTGCATGCTCAGCCTTGACTCACTGGTACTCCAAGCATCTGGCTACGTACTCCACTACATCCTTCTTGAGTTTAGGGTGAAAATACAAATTCTTCAACTCCATGATCATCTTGGATACTTTGAGGTGTCCTAAATAAGGTGCATTGTGAACTTCTTCTAAAACCAACTTCCTCAGTTCTCCAAAGTCAAGAATATACATCATTCTCTGATATCTCAATATACCATTTGGTTTGATCTCATACCCATCGAACCGATGATCTGAAGGATTTATTACTAGGGCACTCTTCACTCTCTCATAGTGTTTATCTCTTGGCATATTTTGAATCACTTGTTGTATCAAGTTAGACCTTGTTGAGATCATGGATGCCATATGTCTTCATCTACTAAGAGCATCAACCACTCTATTCTCTTTTCCTTTTACATATTCAATTCCAAATTCATACTCACTAAGGAATTCCAACCACTTTCTCTGTCGCACATTAAGGTTTGGCTAGATAAATATGTATCTCAATCCTAAGTGGCCTGCCTAGAGTTCAAATGACTTTCCCAAAAGATAATGTCTCCACATTTGTAAGGCATGAACTATGGCCACCAATTCCAAATTATGGGGCACGTAGTTCACTTCATGTTGCTTGAGCTTCCTTGATTCATATGCTACCGCTTGTTCATCTTGCATTAATATTGGTCCCAATCCCTCTCTTGATGCATCTATGATTACTATGAATCTCCCATTGGGATCAGGTATGGTTAGCACCAATGTTTTCATGAGCCTCTCCTTTAGGAGTTGGAATGTATGCTCACATTTCTTAGTCCATTGAATCTGTGTTCCCTTCCTTTGAAGTGAGGTAATAGGAGATGCAATTCAGGAGAACCCTTGCACAAACTTCCTATAGTATCCCATGAGGCCCATAAAGCTACAAACTTCTGACACATTTTGAGGAATTGGCCATTCCATGATTGCTTTGATCTTCTCGGGGTCTACAAAGAATCCTTTAGCTGAAATGATATGGCCTAGATAGTGCACTTTATCCTGGTAGAATGAGCACTTGGACAACTTCCCAAAGAGTTTCTTTTCTCTCAATCATTGAAAAACTATCCTCAAATTTCTATCGTGCTCTTCGAAAGTCTTTGAGTAGACTAGAATGTCATCAATAAAGATCATAAAAAATTCATCCAAGTGATCTATGTACACACTATTCATGAGGTTCATAAAGGTTGTTGGTGCATTAGTTAAACTGAAAGGTACCACCGTGAACTCATAATGTCCATAGTGGGTTCTAAATGTAGTCTTCAAGATGTCTTCTTCCTTAATTCTCAACTAATGGTACCCTGACCTAAGATCAATTTTGGAGAACACCATTGCTCCTTTAATTTGGTCAAACAACTCATCAATCCTCAAGAGTGGATACCAGTTCTTGATGGTCACCTTGTTCAACATCCGATAGTCTATACACATACGTAAAGTTCCATCCTTCTTTTTCAAAAAAATAACCGGTGCTCCCAAAGGAGACACACTGGATCTTATAAGTCCCTTATCCAGCAATTCCATTAACTAGGCCTTCAACTCATAAAGTTCTATGGTGGTCATCCGATAAGGTGTCTTGGATTGAGGCTTGGCTCCTAGAACCAGTTCGATTGAAAAATAAAATTCCCACTTCAAAGGAAACTCTATCAGTTCATTAGGCAATACATCTTGGAACTCCTTGAGAATGGGATAATAATCTAAATATGGTTCCTTTCTATTAGGATTACTAACATGCACCACATAAATTGCACACCCCTTTCAACGAGCCTTCTTGAGTTGCATCATAGAAATCTATCTTAGCTTTAAGGGTCTCTACATTTCACAAACCTCAACTAAGTTTCCATACTCATCCAAATAGTTGACCGCCTTATCATCATAGTTCACTATAGCCTTATGCTCAGTTAGCCATTTTTTTCCCAAAATTACATCATATGAGCCTAAAGGTGCCACATAAAAGTTGACCTGAGTTTGAAATGTTGGAAGCTCTAACTCATTGCAAAAGGGATAGGTATCTACCCTTTGCTTTGCTTGATTACCATACTAGACTATCCATGAATTTTCCATGTATCTAGGTCTAATGGGTATCTTGGATATTATTCTAGGATCTATAAAGCATTTAGAAGCTCTAGTATTAATTAAGATAGAGACAGATTGGCCATAGAGCTTACCCATCAGTTGAATTGGTGAAGCCTGATACTCTACCTGTATGTTATCCACTGCAACATGAAACTGGTGGTGTTGAGTCTATTGATAGCTTCCTTCCTTCTGTGATTTCAACCGTTGAGGACAATTTGAGGCATAATGATTGCCTCCAAAAGTATAACATCCATCACGAGGCCCTTTGCGACCTCCTTTCTTGTCCTCTCTAAAGCCCTTCTGCTTATGGTTGTCTTTACACTTGCCTTTGTTTTCTTTCTTGTTCTTTCCACCATTACCATCTTCACCCTTCTCCTACAACTCACTTTCCCTCTTGAGATTATGGATCTAATGGCTCTTGTCTCCTTTATGAAATTTCTTTTTCCCATACTGCAACTTAGAATTTGAGTCACTATGAAGACTGGATAGTTGTTGTAGTTTTTGTTCCTATTTGGTGGCTTTTTGGAAGACTTCATTCATGGTTTGAGATTCATGCATATCCACTTCAGCTCCTATGTGAGGTTTGAGTCCCATTATAAAATTTTGAATTCAAAACCATTCATCTCCCTAATACTAGGGCACATACTTCAACAGGTTGGTGAACTTTTCCCAATACTGAATCATAGTCATATTTCCCTAGGTTAGGTTATGAAATTCTATCACTTTCTTGTCAAAGAAAAGTTGCAATAACCACCTCTTCCTGAAAGCTTGGAGGAAGAGTTCCCAAGTAATCTCAGCAGGCTAAAGATTCTAGTCTAACTTCTCATTATCCCACCAATTCATTGCTTCACCTAAGAGCTAATACGTAACACATGTCGCCTTAGTCTATTTAGAAAGGTTATGGAGCCCAAAGTATTTTTCCATCTCTATAATCCAAGGCTCAGCTCTAGCTCTGATAGCCTTACCATCAAACTTGGGTGGTCCTACTCTTTTGAGGTCTTTCCCAAGCTCTTCCTCAATTCATCCTGGTGGACCTACCCTTGGACCACTATCTCCTTGATTTCCTTATGCATTCCTGTGGTATCGATCCTTGCATGCCACTCTGAATTCTTGCTCTATATGATTCATGTGAGACTCTTGTTGATTCAGAAGCTCTAGAATTTTCTCCAACCTCTTGTTGCGTCTGTTATCGAAACCACTACCACCCTCGTCTTGCATGGTGGTCACCATGTTGTCTCACACTTATCTTGTAGCACATTCATGTTTCTCGCATCTCAACACAAAGTTCTATGAATAAACGTTCTTATGCTACATCACATAACTTTTTTCATATGCATATATCCCTCATTCTAGAATACATACACATTCATGCATAATACACACATTTTAGAGTCCTTTGAACACACCATGATATTATAATCTAATTTTATTTATATTTAAGGTGATTCAATAGACACTTATTTACAATAGGCTTCTTGATACATCATTCTGATTTCTTGACTTCAAAAAGAGGACATTCCTCTAGTTCCTCATCTGAATTTACATCAAACTTTATAGAAGAGGATGGTTGAGCACATAGGCTCTCCTTTTCCTCTTTAGTCAACAAGCATGCATTGGGTCCACACCCTAGAGGCCAGTCCCATATTGCGGAAAGCTTTTTGATCTTAAGTGTTCACTTCTCCTCAATCTTCAAGCCTCTCTCTAGCTTGAGTCGTGTAAGAGTCTGAGCTAGAGTTTCGTCATCAAAAATTTCTGATTGAACCTCCGTCTTGGCATTTCCTTCCTTTATGTCATTCTTACGTGAGGTTCTAACAATTTTCCCTTTCCTTCATCTTGCCTTTGACCTTCCCAATCTTGCATTCAATCCAGCTTCAGTCAATTCTTAGGACAACAAAATTTGGGTCAAGGTTCAACTACCCCTAGTCAACTATGGTAGACT
>VDFB02118119.1:0-34333 GCA_007258455.2 Sequoia sempervirens | reverse complement strand
ATAAAGATGACAAATGAAACATTTTACCTTGTCTCAAATCGATCCTTTGGTTGGCCCTTCAATCTTTGGTATTGTATGCTCCTTGGATGGCACAAGATGTAAATGTATGAGATGATATGAGGATGGATGAAAGTGGATGCAAGTGTGAAAAATGGCTAAGTATGGCTCCTAGAAAATTTTTGCAAGAGTTTGGCTACAATGAATGATTTCTCCTAAAATGAGAGAAAAGAGGGGGTATTTATAGAGATTTCAGAACTCTCTAGGGAAATGGACGGTCAATATTGAGCCACCAAGATCAAGATGTAGGGCTAAGGTGAGTTGAGAACTCACAAGCCCTCACATCTTGACATGTGGCATGTGATATGGCTTAAAAAGGGTGATGTGTACATGAGGTGGAAGGGATAGTATATGACATGGAGGGAGTACATAGTACCTTGGGATTGGGACAAAATCTTCTCATAAAGGAGGTACTTGTCCCCATGTGGGTGAGAGGACATGTGGGGAATTAAAAATTCCTCAAATATTCTCATGTGGATGAGAGAAGGAATTTAAAATTCCTTTAAATGAATTGGGGGATTAAATGTGAATTAAAAATTCACATGGGGAATGGGGTGTCTTCTTCAAAAAGAGAAAGCTTTTAATGAAGTTGACTAAGGACACATTCCATAAATGATATGGGGATTATGGATGACCTAATTAAGTGATTAAGGTTGTGAAAGTACTTGATTAGACAAATTAATGAAGATTAGAAAGGGTTAGATTTCACATGTGATTTGATGTGACAAGTCAAAGATCACATGGGGAAGAGTAAAAATAATTTAATATTCCTTGGAAGGATAAAATGAATTAAAAATTCTTTGAGAGGTTGATTAGGCTAGTTAATGAATGATTAGAGGAGGGTTAGGTGGCTAATAGAGATTAGAGACCAACTTGCAAAAGTTGGAGGATGTGACACATCCTAATGATGAGATTAGAAGAAGGATTAGGATTAGATAAAAATGATGGAGGATGTGACATATGAGGAATTAAATAAATGTGATATTTATTTAATTCATTTGATGAAAATGAAGATTAAAAAGATAAGGTATTTATTTATTAATTAAATACCTTAGGGATTTGGCAGAATTAAGGATATTAATTAAATAATAGTGACATTACTTAATTAATGCAAATAAGGGGATGCTTAGATTAAAGGGATAAATTTGGATAAATCAAGTGTCCAAATTTAGGTGTCTACAATTTCAATAGAATTTTGGACTACCATTTCAATGTCTCATCCTAACCTCCAGTTTCAACCTCCAATTCTATAGCAATATCTCACATTTCTCCCAAAGTGTTTCCTTTTCTCAATTATTTCTTTTGTGGAGTTTTTATGGGCTAAATCAATGTTCCATTGTAACATCCATGGAGAAGAACTATGCACCTCCCATCCAAAACCTCCTATCCCACATTGCAAATTCTCATTTTTCTCTCATTTGGCTTTGTCACTTGTTAGATCTTCCCAAGACACCATTAATTAGCCATTTTGATACCTACAACTATTTAACTATGTTTTTCTTATTGAAAAAATACTATCCAAATCTCGAGGGTGTTGATCAACTTGAAATTTCAATGGTGTATGATGAAGAGGTCAAATTTTACATTGGTGCAAGAGGGTACTCCCCTTTGCTCAAAAAACACAATCACAACACAAATTACACAGGCAAACATGCAAACTCTACCTGAACTCAATAACCAACCAACACAAATTGCAAGCAAAATCTTAGGTTTTATATTTCAATTCAACCTCAATTACATATATCCAAACCTTATCCTTACAAACTCTATTCAACAAAATTTCAAATATTTATGTTTGGCAAACAATCGCAAGTGGCCTTCAAGGTTTCATCTCCTCTGCTCACCTCGATACCACACATGTTGATTTGCTTTTGCACATTCTTCTCACACTATCATTTTCTGAACTCATTTAATTCTCAATTTGAAAACTCCCACATGAAATGGTGTAGCTCCTCAAACACCACAATGCACATTTCATTTGAGCAATTTTAAGTCTGTCCATTTCTTCCACTTCTAGCTTGATTTCTCCTCTTGAAATGTGCTCTATTTTATGTTATTCACTCTACGATTTTAACTAATAAATCCAGTCATCCTCTTCCAACTATTGTGCAGCCTCTATCCACCTTCAGTGTAGCATTTTACCTTTTCTTCCTGCCCCATGCCTGTCTTCTCTAATGTCCATTTGTAACCCTCCTTTCTCATTCTCACAGGCTCTCTCCCCACCTCCTATCTCTTCACACGGGGCCACTTTTCTTACCACTCTATTGGCTTTCTATATAGTTTATCTACCTTTTCCTCAAGGATCTCGACCTTTTCAAATATGCCTGCCCACTTATTCTTTTCTTGGTGCCCATTTTCCTTATCAACTACCATCATCCATTTACTTGCTGAGCGCACCCTTCCACTTTTTATGTTGACTGTTTGTTGCTTTGAAGATGAAAAGGATTTTGCTGAAGGATCGATTAAGATGGTCTTATTTTCACATTACATAAACAATCAAACTTTTCCCTAGCTTATCGACCTTTCTCTTGTCCATAAATAGAAAGTGATGGAGCCTCGTTTAACAATTGATTTTCAAATTTAAGTCTCTGTTGGAATTTAATATATCAATTCCTTTTCAAATGAAGTCTTTGCAAACTAAACTTTAGCCAACGATTCAAATTCTTTTTTATACATTGAGGCATTTGATTAAACACTTCAATGGTAATTGATCTATGTTTCCACATATACACACATATCCCTAGTGTAGTTGTAACTTTAGCATTGATAGATTATATTATATTTGATTGACGCCCATGTCTAATTATGAGGATGTTGGAAAAAAAAATAGAAATTTGGCTTTACATCATCTAAATGTATTAAATGAGACACCACATATCTTCTTTCAAAGTGTCATAATAAAGAAGTGAAATTTAAGAGGTTTATGCACTCATAGAAGCCAAATAAGAACAAAACCAAAATTGAATGCAAACCAAACAATATTTTTTGGTTGGTGCGGGTCGCTCGTCCGCCTGTGTGCTCCTACACCAAACACGTCGGGTAGAAATATTGTGAGCATATGCTCACAATGGCTAAGTTGAGTAGTTGCACTACTCTTCCAGGTTTCCATCAATCCACTGTGAACTCCTTCACAGTCCAAGTGTTGAAAATCAATCTTTCTTTTTCCTTTTCCAACATCATGCTAGAACACACACCACCTTCCTCCAACCATGCTACACCTTCTTCCTTCTCCCCCTCATGGAATCCTATCCACCAAAGCTCAACCTCCTGCACCAAATTCTTTCCATACTTCTCTTCTCCTCCGTGGGTTCAAACCCACCCTTGGCCGAGCACCTACACCAATATCTTGCAAAATCTTCAACCAAGTCTACAGACAACTGCACAACATCTACAACATTCTCTTGATCTCTATTCATATTACCTTCTCTTGTCTCATCTAAAAACACAATAACATCACAAAGTTGTTTTACCTCATCCGTATTCACAGTTGCAATATTGAACTCTACTACAACATCTTCCACCTCCTCGCCAACAACTTTTTACACTTCACCTTTTGCTACAAAATCTTTGCTACTTACCTCAATCATTTCTTCTTCTCTCATAATGCCTTCCTCATGACATGTCTCAATTGCTACTTCTTCCAAAGGGGCTGCTCTCTTCCATCCAAATTAGGCTGCAATACTCTTTTTTATTGTCCCATTTCTTCATCTCACTCTTCTTCACCACTTTCCTCTCAATCTTTCCAACACATTTTCCCACTTATTCTTGAACCATCTTTCCCACTTCTTCACAAACTATCTATCCAAACTTCTCAAACATTTCGTCCTCCACTTTCTCCCAATACTGTTCCCAAAAAAATCCATATGGGTCTCCTCACGACCCAACCCATCTTTTCTGCTGTAATATTCCACAACTCATATTCTCTACATCTCCACGGTTATTCCCTCTTGGTTCTTAATGGTTTGGGACTCCACACTCACTTGCAACAATCCTCTCGAACTCCTTAGAAAACTCTACCACTTCATCCACTCTTCACTACCCACAAGTCTTGGAGAATCCTCTCCACACTCAGGATTACCCACTCTAATACCAATTGATGCAAGATGATACTACCCTCCGCTCAAACAACACAATCACAACACAAATTACACAGGAAATATTTTCCCAAACTCAACAACCAATCAACACAAATTGCAAGCAAACTCTCAGGTTTTATATTTCAATTCAACCTCAATTACATATATCCAAACCTTAATCTTACAAACTCTATTCAACAAAATTTCAAATATTTATGTTTGGAAAACAATCACTTGGCCTTCAATGTTTCGTTTCCTCTACTCACCTCAATACCACACATGTTGATTTGCTTTTGCACATTCCTCTCACACTATCATTTTCTTGACTCATTTAATTCTCAGTTTTAAAACTCCCACATGAAATGGTTCAACCCCTCAAACACCACAGTCCACATTTCATTTGAGCAATTTTAAGTCTATCCATTTCTTTCCACTTCTAGCTCGATTTCTCCTCTTGAAATGTGCTCTATTTTATGTTATTCACTTTTCAATTACAACTAATAAATCTACTCATACTCTTCCAACTATTGTGCAACCTCTATCCACCTTCAATGTAGCCTTCTACCTTTTCTTCTTGTCGCATGCCAATCTTCTCTAATGCCCATTCACAACCCTCCTTTCCTATTCTCATGGGCTCTCTCCCTGCCTCCTATCTCTTCACATGGGCCCACTTTTCTTACCACTCTATTGGCTTTCTATATAGTTTATCGACCTTTTCCTCAAGGATCTCGACCTGTTCAAATCTGCCTTCTCATTTATTCTTTTCTTGGTGCTCATTTTCCTTACCAACTACCATCATCCATTTACCTACTGAGCGTGCCCTTTCACTTTCTATGTTGACTGTATGTTGCTTTGAAAAATGAAAAGGATCATGCCGAAGGATCGATTAAGATGGTCTTATTTTCACATTGCATAAACAATCGACCTTTTCTCGAGCTTATTGACCTTTCTCTTGTCTTTCAATAGAAACTGATGAAGCCCCATTTAACCATCAAATTTCAAATTTAAGTCTCTGTTGGAATTTAATATATTAGTTCATTTTCAAATGAAGTCTTTGCAAACTAAAGTTTAGCCAACGATTCAAATTTTGTTTTATACATTGAGGCATTTGGTTAAACACTTTGATGGTAATCAATCTATGTTTCCACATATACACATGTATCCCCAACACAACTATAACTTTAGCATTGATAGATTATATTATATTCAATTGGCATCCATGTCTAATTATGAAGATGTTGGCAAAAGAAATAGAAATTTGTCTTTACATTGACCAAATGTATTAAATGAGACACCATATATTTGCTTTCAAAGTGTCATAATCAAGAATGAAATTTAAGAGGCTTAGGCACGGAGAGAATCCAAACAAGAACAAAACCAAAATTGAATGCAAACCAAACAATATTTTTTTGTTTGGTGTGGATCGCCTGTCCACCTGTGTACTCCTACACCATACATGAATGTAGTGGTTGAGTTTCAACTACTAATGATCTTCATGAACTATGCAAATCATCCATTCTACACTTTCCATGGAATTTAATTTATCTCTCATTCCATATTTATGACCTTTTATTCTCCATTGAATTATTGCGAGTGTTTGAGAAACCAAATAATATGCTATATATACAAGTGTGTTTTCTAGATAAAAAATCAATCATTTTCTACTTCCACAAGATTGCAAGTGTTGACAATCATCCAGGGTTTCAAATCTTGCTATTCTAGTGACCTACAAAGCATCACATTTGTAAATCATAATGAGATTGTTGTATTTTCAATGATATTAGTGGTTGAATATATTTCCATGACCATTTATAGATATTTAGGGGATCTTTTATGTGATAAATTATGATGCAATTCTAGCTTAAGGTTTCCTCTTGTGATATTTTCTAGTATGCTTGCAATAAATATTTGATGAGAATTGTGACATTTTAATTTATTATGTTATATAATGCTTTCTTCTTTATCTCACATATATTTTTGTGGTTTGGATATGAATTCTTAAGTATCTTCAATTATTTGATATCATATCTTTGGTATGCACATATACACATAGCTCATATTCTATTATGATTTCAAGGTATTGTTTCTCTTAGTAAATTATAACTCTATAACCTACTAAATTAGGCACTAGTCCTAAAAGTTTATGGTTGATCATACTATCATAATGATAAACATATTTTACCAGTAGTTTAGAAGTAGGTTAGTTGTTTTTGTACACTTCATGATTTAGTGATTCATTGATAGCAACCAAGGTGGTGGACACCCCCAAACCAACACAAAATATTAAACTCAATCAGGAAACAACTCTTGCAACACTATCCACTCCCCTTCTCACAAACACACAACTAGAGGCTTGTAGCCCTCAAAAACCAACATTTGGAGATATCTTCTAGAGAAGTCCGTACAAAGGCTTGTTAAATATCAATTAAGACTTACCACAAAACCAAACACAACATCCCAAAAGGTTTCAAATGGTTTCTTTGCAACAAAGTTGAAAACCAATAGACTACCCCTATTTTAGGCTACTCAATTAGCCCTCTTTTACAAAGGAGGTCCCTCCTAAACACCAAATTATCACTCAAAATCAATGGAAAGTCACTAATTGTGTGTAAAAACACCAAATTCCATGACAAATTCTCAAATTCAAGAATTCTAGGACACTACACCATGAAACCCTCATTTTACACGCAAAACACTAGGGTTTATTGAAAATATTAACACTCGGGCTTGTCTAACCAAAAAAATGCTTCCAAAAATTCAAAAATACCCTACACAAACTCAATCTACTCTCACTTGGATAGTTCCAACAATATTTCATCAAAACCCTTTCTTAACTCCTCATTTTCACATGAGAAATACCTTGTCCAACCCTAGGGCATCATTCCAAATTATACAACTTGAATCCTCTGCCTACCAAATCATGTAAACACTTAAATTAAAGTATGTTGGACCCATTCCTATAGATACAGCAGTTACAGAAAGTGGAATGGGTCAATTTGACATTTTAGGAGGCAATCAACCCAAAATACAAAGTTTACAGGGCTGCTTCAAAAAATTGACAAGAACCCTCACAAATCCTTATGAAAGGGACCCAAAATTGATTCAAAAGAAAGTTAAAACATGCTTCTACCAATTCTAACAAAATTTAGAGCAATTATTTATAGTACGGGTCTGTACAGTATGAGAAAAGTTTAGAAACATAGAAAAATTACAGAAGAAACATTGTAATTTGATTGGAAATCTTCAACATAGAAATAAACAACCCATACTCAAGCCATGGAGAGGATTTTTATACATAATCCATTCAAAACTAACCAATCAAATGTCTCTAACTACTTTTCAAATTCCTATGACCTTTCAACTTCTAAAAGTTGCATTTTTACAAAATCTTGCTTTGACAACATTTACATTTTTTGCAACTTTCACTAACTTGACACCTATGACCCACAAATTGCTCAATTACATGATAAATTGTCACAATAGACCTTATTTAATATATATAGACTCAAATCACTCCAATTTCCCTAGACTCAGCTATTGACCAACCTATCAAACCTTCAAATGATCAAATTTGCAAACAAGGGTTTAGGTGCTCCTGCACCATACAACCTCACAGAAAAAGAACTCATGTCACATGAGTTATGCCTTGTTCCTTGCTTCATATTTGATCCACACACTCTTTGACCTAAAAAATCCTTCCTCTAGTGCATACACAGTGATCTTGTAACCTGCCCTGCTTCCTTGTTCTTGTTTGTACATAAACTTGTCTCCATCTCTGTAATCAAACCTAATGGTGGTATTTTATCTACTCCTTAACCAAAACCAGATTGTACTCCTTCACTCATACTTGCAAACAAACATTTGTTAGCGGTTCTTTGAATTGACTTCTCTTTTACCTCACCTTCATGCTTGCATCTGCCCTCAACTCTTTGTCGACTTTGTTCTTGCATCACTGTCATCAGTCCCTTTGTTTTGTCAGCACCATGTACCATCATACTGTCATTATAACCCATTGTACCATCAGATTTATATCCTACTATACCTACAAATCCTTCATACTTTGAAACTTTACTCTCAACCAAAGGGCACACCATGGTCCCTACTAAGACATTCTCATTCAAATTCACTGTCAATTCATCTTTCAACCCTGCATTTACCTTCACACTTGCTATTGGAGTATTTTTAGACTTCAAATTGACTGTAGTACTCACCTTGTGTCTTCCTTCACATCCTTTACAAGTTATTTCTTCACACACATGATTACCTTAGCCTTACCCTTATCATCTTCCACAAGTGGAGTCAAAACAAATGTACATCCATCTTTTTCTATGGTATAGGTGTTTTCTCTCCCATCATACAATGCACGCCTATCAAACTACCAAGGCCTACCTAGGAGTAAGTGACAACAATCCATAGGCAAGATATCACATACTACCTTATCTTTGTAACCTCCAACTTGAAACTCAACAACAACCTGTTCATTGACTAAAAGAGATTTGCCATCACTCAACCAAGACACCTTATATGGAAACTCATGGGGAAACTTTTGCAAATTTAGTTTATTAACCATATCACCTGACACCATATTCTTAGTAGAGCCTGAATCAATAACAATTTTGCATACCTTATTCTTTCACTTACATGTGGTCTTGAAGAGTTTCTTTCTTTGCAATGGCTCCATCTCCTTTGTTGCCTTCAGTATGGTCTTCCTCATCATTAAAGCTTCACCTGTCTTAGGAGTAGCAAGTAAACTTGCAGAATGGGTACTCTCACACTCCTCTTGAACTATTTGAGCCCTCCTTTCAGTCCTCTTTTCACCTCCACTTGATGAAGTACCAAAATTTTTAGGACATTTCCAAGAAGGATGACCAAATTCATTACAATTGTAACATCTCCCTACAAAAACATTTGAATTTTTCCACCACTAAATCTACCTCTAGTGCCCCTAAAACCTCCTCTTGCATCAACACCTTTCTCTTTACCTTTGTTTGCTTCTTGTTCCTCAAATGGTTTCTTTGATGTAGGGATCGATCCTCTCCCTCTTGTACTAGTACCTCTGCCTCTAATAGATTTCTCTTGCCTTCTTTTGATCTTTTCCTCCACCCCGATTGCCAATTGAAAACACTCTTCACAGTATTTGGGTTATCAACAACCAATTCATCTTGTATATTGAATCTAAGGCCACCTAAATATCTAGCCACTTTTTCAACTTCATCTTCATCCCTTCTTGAACTTATACTTATTTTGTAGAATTCATCAGTATAGGCCTTAACATCTAGATCCTTTTGCTTCAAACCTTGTAATCTATTATACAATTGAACTTCATAGTCTTTGGGAATAAACTTACCTTTGAGTTTTTGTACCATCATGTCCCAAGAAACTATTCTTTACTTGCCTTGTTTTCTCCTTTCTGCTTGCTCATAGTCCCACCATAGAAGAGCATGACCTTTGAGTTTTGTTTTTTCCACCTTCACCTTTTGTTCATCTGAAATGTCTTCACTCTCAAAGTGATTGTCCATAGCAGCAATCCAATCAAGCAACTCTTCTTCATTTAAATTCCCACCATACATAGGAAGATCAACTTTTACCTTTATTGAATCACCTTTGACTGCTTTGAGCAATTTTTCCATCCTCTAATCTTCAGGGTCTAATTCCTCATCCACATCTTCATATTCATCATCTTCCTCCTCTATTTCACTCTCAACATTCTCATCTCTTCTTTTCTTTGTTTCCAAGGCAACGTGCCTTTCCAACACAACATTGTGTGACTCCAAAATCTTGGCATGTTTCTCCTTCAGTTCCTGAAACTCTTTAGCAACACCAAAACCCTTCAAAGGCATCTTTTCAAACTTGTCTTTTCACCTTCCAACCTGCAAAATCCAACCAAGTCACCAACAAGAGATCTAATAACTGAGCTCTGATACCACCTAATAGCAACCAAGGTGGTGGACACCCCTGAACCAACACAAAATATCAAACTCAATTAGGAAACAACTCTTGCAACATTATCCACTCCCCTTCTCACAAACACACTAGAGGCTTGTGGCCCTCAAAAACCAACATTTGGAGATATCTTCTAAAAAATTCCGTACAAAGGCCTATCAAACATCAATTAAGACTTACCATAAAACCCAACACAACATCCCAAAAGGTTTCAAATGGTTTCTTTGGAACAAATTTGAAAACCAATAGACTACCCCTATTTTAGGCTACTCAATTAGCCCTCTTTTACAAAGGAGGTCCCTCCTAAACACAAAATTATCACTCAAACTTGATGGAAAATCACTAATTGTGTGTCAAAACACCAAATTCCATGACCAATTCACAAATTCAAGACTTCTAGGACACTGCAACATGAAACCCTCATTTTACATGGAAAACACTAGTGTTTATTGAAAATCTTAACACTCGGGCTCGTCTAACCAAAAAAATGCTTCCAACACTTCAAAATACCCTAAAAAAACTCAATCTACTCTCACTTGGATAGTTCCAACAACATTTCATCAAAACCCTTTCTTAACTCCTCATTTTCACATGAGAAATACCCTGTCCAACCCTAGGGCATCATCCCAAATTGTACAACTTGACTCCTCTGCCTACCAAATAATGTAAACAATTAAATTAAAGTATGTTGGACCCATTCCATGAGATACAACAGTTACATAAAGTGGAATGGGTCAATTTGACATTTTTGAAGGTAATCAACCCAAAATACAGAGTTTACAGGGCTGCTTTAGAAAATTGAAAAGAACCCTCACAAATCCTTATGAAGGGACCCAAAATTGATTCGAAAGAAAGTTAAAACATGCTTCTACCAATTATAATGAAATTTATACCAATTATTTATAGTACGGGTCCGTACAGTATGAGAAAAGTTCAGAAACACAAAAAAATTGTAGAAGAAATGTTGTATTTTGATTGGAAATCTTCAACACAGAAATCAACAACCCATACTCGAGCCATGGAGAGGATTTTTATCCATAATCCATTCAAAACTAACCACTAAATTTTTTCTAATTTCTTTTCAAATTCCTATGACCTTTCAACTTCTAAAAGTTGCATTTTTACAAAATCTTGCTTTGATAGCATTTACATTTTTTGCAACATTCACTAAATTGACACCTATGACTCACAAATTGCTCAATTACATGATAAATGGTCACAATAGACCTTATTTAATACAGATAGACTCAAATTAATCCAAATTCCCTAGACTCACCTACTAACCAACCTATCAAACCTTCAAATGATCAAATTTGCAAACAAGGGTTTAGGTGCTCCTGCACCATTCATCCAAAGAAGCATCTATAGCAAGCCATAAGAGTTCTTCTCATAGGGAATCATTTTTTGCACATCTTCATCTTGTATTTGTGCACGATATTCATATAAACTTAAAATATGTTTTGTGTAGTAGGTTAGTCTTCAATTTACTGACAAACTTTGAGGATGAGAATATATTGAATACTATTACATGTATTTCTAGTTTGTTTCTCCTCAATTCTAATTAATTCTATTAAGGATAGCTTTAGGAACACTCTCCAAGGATTAAAGGGGATAACATCCACTCTCAAAAATTGGCCTACAATCACTCACATTCTTTTGATGACCTAATTAATCCACTTTAGGACAACATTTTCTTGGACATGAAGCAAATCAATTCCTTTAGGAGTGTTAGTAGTGATTTTGGGAGCTAACAACCCATAGTGATTTTTTGTCTTCTATCTTCATCTAGGTTAGGCTACCTTATTTATGATTATATTATTGGTGGTCTATTAATTTTATTGCTTGTGTGAATTCCTTCAAAAAGTTTGTGTGCTTGGTTAAAGAGACTACTAACAGAACCTCCACGACTTATGATTGGTTTTATGTGGAAATGGATATGTCTAAAAAACTCCTTGAATATATTATCCTTAAGGTTAGAGATAAGTCTTTAGTATAAAAATTAGATTCTAGGAAATTAAGCTTTATATGAGGAAATGTTTTAATCATGAACATTGAGTTTCCTAATGTGATAAGAAGGATTTAATAAGCTTGAGACTGGTATTGGAAACCAAGGATTTATGGATGTTTTGAAACCAAAATTGTGGATTAGATTTGACCCTATCACCATTCTATTATTCTATAGGTAATTGGTAAAATTAATTACCCCTCAAATGTAGTTGATGAGACATCATCACCACTACATGATCCTTTGGGGATGAAGTCAATCTCAAAGAATATTCAAGACAAACATGAGACTAAGGAGTTAATTTTTGGAACCTTCTATGCCAATGGGAGTGGAGGCTAAGATGGTATTCAATGGGAAGCTTCTCATATAGATAATTTGCATGTTTCTCCCTTACATGAGTATGATCCAGGTCTGAGGCTAAGTTAGACACAATGTTCCAGAAGACTCTAAAATGGTTTCTGGGCACACAAATACTGTTGCAAGATGGTGTGTCCCTTGGTCTTCCTTGCAACACAACACTTGGGTTTGTGACATGGTCTAACCACCTCCTGTGGATCTTAACTGAAGCTTGTATTAGACATTGACAGGTCGATCTTTTAGTGCAATGTCAAGGCCAACAATTGGTATCAGAGCTGGTCATAGCTTTAAACCCCTCGCTTGTGCTAGGGGGATTGTTGCAAGATGGTGTGTCCCTTGGTGTTCCTTGTAGCACAACGCTTGGGTTTGTGACATGGTCTAACCACCTCAGGTGTGGATCTTAACTAAAGCTTGTATCGGGCATTGATAGGTTGATCTTTTGGTGCAATGACAAGGCCAACAAATACTCCAATGAAGAAATCAAATCCATCCCCTGAGAAGCAATATTAGACTATGATAAAGAGAAATCTAACAAAACACCCTCTAAAATTTTACATAATTTGATGACCCTAAAATCCTCCACTTTGAACTAATTTGAGTGTTGGTGAGATTTTTGGATTGTTGTTAATAGAATAGGGGATAATCCTCTTTATTTTATTTATTTTTCAATATAGTCACATGTTTTCTAAATAATGGGAGAATCTTTTGCAAAGAGGATTTGGAGTTTTTTTAAAATTTTAAGAAATACATATGTACATTGATGGATTTGGTGAGCTTGTGGACTAACAAATCCATAATTCAATGCTCTTTTCTTATAGCCCTTAGACACCTAACCCAAATTAATTAGCAAATAAATATAATTTATGTAAGAAAAATATAGTGCAAAAAATAGAGAAAAATAAGAAGCACAAATTTAACACAATATTTATGTGGAAAACTTGGTAAAATTATATCAAGAAAAAACCATGGGCAAAGATCTTTCATATTTTACTTAGAAAATTCGCAATTACAACAATCTTTATAGAAAACATGACTTCAACAAAGTATAAGAAATCCAAGTTGTAGAGTCTTTGAACAAAACTTTCCAAAAATAGAAAGTGTGACTAATAGAACTACATGTCGAACATTTGTCAAAATTGCCAAAAATAGAGTCCCAAAAATATCTGTTTCATGGCGGTGTGCAAGGGGCTACGACCCCTTGAGATCCCCCGTCACTACAACCTTCAGTTAATAGTAGACCTTTGACTGTGCCAACGCATACTATAAATGCTAGATATCAATACCGACTATGAAATAACAATAAAATTGATTTCATATTCCAACAATTTACATTTATATAAATAAAAATTATTATACTTTTATTACTTTAAAAATAGATTAAAGCATAACAACTTTTATATTATAAAAATAAAATAATCAACAAATATAAATATTTATAATTTACTTAAATTAAAGGTAAATTATTAAATAATATTTTAATTTTATATACACATTTAAAATGAAAATTATGATATATTACTAATTGTAGAATATAATAGAGTATATAAAAATGATATTGAATCTAATCCAAATTAATTAATTAAATTACTATTAAAAACTATGACCACCATTTCTTAATAAAATAAAAACAAGAGTCAACACTCATAACTATTACAATTGAACAAAGACTAAAAGCTTAATAATATTTATGAAAGATAAATTATTACTATATAATTTTATATTATTAATATTTTTTATTTTCTATCATATATTGTTAGATTTTATATGTAATATTGTATGATTTTTAATTTTTTAGAAAAAGTAAAATGATTGATTAATTGAAAATTTATTTAATATATAAAAATTATCAATAGTGAAAAGATTTTTTATTTAAAAATTTATTAATTTTTAGAATATTTATAAATTAAAATATTTTGTAATATTTCATATTTGATTTGTGAATATTATATTATATTTATATTTTATACAACAAATTTCACATTATCTATATAAAAAATATTATTTTTAAAAATTAAAAAAATAAACTAAAGAAACTAGAATTGAAACTTCCTTTAATACAATTTTTTTTTAATGGTAATTACTTTTTAAGAATAATAAACTTACTTCAAACATTTTGAAAAATATATTTTTTTCAAAAATTAATGATACATTGTTTACATTCTTTTGACTCAATTTACAATACCTAAAATCAATTAAAAATAAAATCACTCTATTACATAGTCAAAAAGAAAATACCAAAAACAATCCAACTTAAATATCCTACTTAATGCAATGAACTTGTAATTAGTTGATACTTTCACAATCAACCTTGAAAAAGGAAATATGGTAGAATTTATTGGAATCTCGGCTAAGAAAATTATACTCTACATGAATCTATATATACAAATTACTTCTCATGTAGTTAAAGTTGCAAGTTTTTAACAACCTTTGTTAGTTTTTTAAGTGTGCAAGTTTAATTAGTACAAACATTTTGTGTGATGTATATTGTGAAATTTAGGCTACTTTGAAATTGTTGGAGATTTTGTTGATCTATCAAAAACATTATTTATAAAATCATATTAATGTTTGGTAGTAAGGAAAAATAAATTTTGATAATTTTATAAAAGTAATATCTAGAATATTGATGTTTTAATTTATAAATTCGTAAAGCATAATTTTTTGGTATGAATAGATGGTCAAAATATGACATGAGTTGATCATGAAGGATCATTCTTTTCCTCAAGATCTTAAATTTCTTCTTTTTGAAGAAGCTGCAAATATAATCACATATTAATTATTTTGATTAAAAATTAGATAAATATTTTAAAGGTTGTATAATGTTAAATTATATTCATAAAAAAAATGTCAATGTGACATAATTCAGACTTTGAAATATTTTCTAAAGTATAAAACATTCAATATAAGAGAATAATACCATTTGCGTCCTTTTTTCTTCGAACTTTTGTTGTTCAAGAAAATAGAGTTTTTCTTTCATCTATCTAAATGTGCACAACAAACAACAAAGATAAAATTTTATTTTTTGTTTTAAATTAAATTAAATTTGAATACTAAGCTCATATTTGATATTTATGTTTGAAAGAAATATATTAGAATTATAAAAAACTAAATTTTCTCTTTGAAAAAAATATTTAAAAATGAAAATTAAATACTAAACAAATTTTAAATATAGAATGTTTTTAATTGAAATAAAATAATTTGGGATAAAAAAATCCTTATTAGATGATCAAATTGAGTTCATTTAATTGCTCTAATCTTAGTATGAAGTTTGACTGCTAATAGCTTTGTTTGTTCTTTCAAAAGGGGTTTTAGCAAAACTTGACAATTTCAAAACATAGAGAAAAAACATTGTTAAAATGTCATCTTCTAAAAATTCAATAATATGAAGTGTAGTTTGACAAAACAAAAATCAATAATAAGCCTTAATGCAATTGGATTTAAGAGATCTAACTTAAGGGAGAGGGGCCATGGTCCAATAGTGGTGCAGCCAATTGTGATTATAATAGCCAGTCTTACTCCATATTTATACTATATATTGTAAATAAATATTTCATAACCAAATGTTGATCAAAAGTGGACCCATACTTGAACACATGAGAACCTCTATGAGATGGACCAAATGTTGTTCAAAAGTGGACCCATACTTGAACCCATACAACTTTTTTTTCCTGAATTAAAATTCTGAAAACCAACTCCAAATGGTTAATGAAATCTATGAGATGGCATTCATAATTGTGAGAGCCTCATTCAATTGTACTTAGCATGGTAGTCCATTATGGGATCTCTTGTGGAGGCATCTTCCAAATATATAATGCCTTGTATCTCTATAGAATTCAGGTGTTTTGTCCCATCATGTATGCCATCATGCCTAGTTGTTGATATGTTTGTATTTGAAAATTTATTAACAGTGAATTAGGCATCATGCCATCTCTAGCCAGGTTGCTGGAAAAACTGTTAGTTTGAGAAGTTCATATTGAAATTAGTGAATTAGTCTGGCATTTAACATAGCAATTCTTTCTCTTGTGTGCATGTTACAATTCACAAAATGGTTTTAGAACCATGTTTAGTAGAAGTATTTCATAATAGCGGTACACAGAAGAAAACCTGTAGCTTTAAAGATATGGAAGGAAAAATTGTAATGGACATGAGAAGAACTGAAAGCAGAGAGTTCTTTTAGGACATGGAAAGCAGCCTAGATGCTTTCCTCATTCCATTCCTGCTGTTGTCTTGAATTTCATCTAATGTGATTAGATTTTCAAAGGATAACATAACTAAAGGTTGGGCGGGGGCATGTAGGTTATTAAGTTATCTGCTCATGGACCTCCCATGTAATCTCATATGCTCTAGGTACAGCCAAAGAAATACTGATTTATTGCCATTTCACACAGAAAATGTGTGATAGAGCAATGAATCTTTGGCTTCGAAGAATTTAGATTCCAATGTGATAGAGCAAAAGAGTGGAGTTAAAAAAATGATAATTAGAATCTTTAGGGTCTTTGCTGAAAAAATGTTTTAATCTTGTTTTGTTTTTTAATTATTAATTGATAATTTGTAATTCTTTTAGTTGTATAAAAGTAATGCTAAATGCAATTATGACGACTTGCAAAGTGTTTTTAATTGTTAAATTAGAAAGAGTATGAAAAAAGGAAAGTTAAATGTGAGCTTGGAGAAGATAAGAAATATTTTTTAGTTTGCAACACGAGCACATTATTACAAAATGGATAAAATCACAAGTTGGAAGAGGAAGTTTCTTTTTTTGTGATTTATGTCTAAATGGTTTTAGAAACCATTCTTAATTTGTGTTTTCTTTCATGCCTATATATTTAGTGCTCGAGTTGAAGGGAAAACAAGTTAATTTGCAGATTGTTGAAGTCATGAAGTGTTGCAGTGTTTTAAAGAGAGAAGTTGTATTGATGTAACTATGATTAATACAAATCTTAGATCTTTTTGCGAGTGGAGTTTTTTTGTGATAAAGGTTTCTCCATATAATTTTTAAGTTATGATTTACGTTTATATTGTAATCTATTTTCATCTATGATTTATTGCTATCTATTTATTTTAATTTATAAAATTATTTACATATTTTCACTGTAAAATTTTATTATGGCCTTCTCCACTCCTCGACTCCTTATTGTGAATAGGAGGAGAATTTTTTTTTGTAATGGGAAAGTTGTAATGGTAATGTTAAGTCTAGAGGAGGAGAAAAAGAGAATAATCAAAGGTTAAGAGATGGACAATGACAATGGCAATGGCAATTAGTAGTGATCATAGGCCATTGGCTAAGAGGCTACCAAACACTGACACTAACATTATGTCTCAGTTTTGCTTTTTCTTCTGGTGATCACAGTGACGAAATACAGAGCTCTCAATCATCTGCATTTTGTCACATTGGTCACCCTCATTCTTGTGATGGGACTGTTTTGAATCACTGGGCACAGATGATTGGGAGCTCTGCATTTTGTCACTGTGATCACCCTCATTCTTGTGATGGGACTGTTCTGAATCACTGGGCACTGATGATCCAGTGCTCTACATTCCGTCACTATGATCACCCTCATTCTTGTGATGGGACTGTTCACTCTGCATTTTGTCATTGTGATCACCCTCATTCTTGTAACGGCACTGTTCCGAATCAAAACAACCAGAAGCAGAAGAAGAAGAACTGAGAGACAGAGTATAACATTACCATTACCAACTTTCCCGTTACTAAAAAATCTTCTGCTATTCTCATCACTTCATTGACACCTTGACTAGAGGAAAGTTTCCTTATTTTTGCAGATGGAATCAGACGTTTCTTTCTTTAGGCACTAAATTCCCGGGAGGGGTGTTCTTTGGAGCGGCCTTACTGTACTTCTTGACAATTCTGCAGAGACGTTTACAGAATTGACGGACAAAATGTATCTCTTGGAATTCGTGCTGTGCTATGCAGGATATCTTTTCACTGTGCAGCGGGATCTGGTTGACAGTTGCGTCTTTGCCAGTCAATCAAAGAGCACAGAAATTATGCCCGTCCAGAATCAATGCACAGAAATCGTTGACCTTGAAAAGTGAAAGAATGTTACGATTGTAGGATTTATTCACGAGTGCACTTATTTTATTTTTGTACATTTCCCATTTCTACACTTATATTAAAAAAAATATAATTTTTTTTTGGTTCGATTAAAAAATTATAATTGTATATTTTTGTTGATCAAATATGTGGGCAATTACACCCCTAAAAAATATCATGTATATATTTTAATTTATCGTCATTTATAAAAATTATTGTAGGCAATTTCAATGGATTTAAAAAATAAATAATTCATAGAATGTTACAAAAATACAAATAGTAACTACATGAGTAAACTGAATGGAAAATTATATGTAACTACTAACTAACAACGAATTAATTGTTGGCAGACTATTGACTAACTAAACATAACAAAATAATGTGATGTAACACTCACAACCAATGGATATTATTCTTTCATTCTCCCCCATAATAACCATTGAGAAGAACTTGAAGCAAATGTACAAGTTTACGAAATTTGTCATTATTGAGAAATAAGGTGTTTCAACCTTTGCAAGTTCACACTTCGAGGGGGGAAATCCTCCAAAAGCCTCCAATAAGAATAGAATTCATAATATGATGATAATAAGGTAATCATTGCCTACTATATATACCATAGGTATGCCATGGCTGCCACTAGGCTTACCTAACTACCTATATAAGACTAAATACATGATCATATTACTTAACTAAGGGTTATGATAGAAACAAGTTAGCCACACATATCCTAATTCAATCAATGGATTAAAGGTGTAACATCTTTAGATTAAATTGGCTTATAGGTTTATTAAATAGTGTAGTCCACTTGTATTTATCTTCTACTCTTATATCAAATAACTTTTGCGATACTTTTTCAATATCATAATATAATGGGAGAGGACTAGGTAACTCATCACTTTAATAGTAAAAAAAAATCTTAATTATATTTCTAGTTTATTAGGTCATTGAAATTATTATTCATATCTACCAAGTAACCCTTCTTTTTCTTAACTCATTCACAAGTGCTAGATTATAAAGCTCCCACCTTATTCAAAAAAGAAACAAGATATTAGTCATTCTTAAAATTATGGAAATAGAAATGAGTTCATATATTCTTCTATATTATCATCTTATATTTAAACAAGCTAGAAATGAAGTTCCTTGGAAATCATTTTGATTCTTGTAAATTAAAAGATTTCAAAGAATAGTTGAGTTAAGAAATTCAATAGAGATGTTTCTCATATTATTAAATAAAAACAGTAAATCACAAATTTTATACATTCTCTTATAAAATAACTATCAATTATATAAAAATTAGACAAACAAAACATGTTTTTTTTAGACAACATAATAGTTTATATCAAGTGAATTATTTCATAGGAATTTTTAATTTTAATTTTAAATTTTGTGGATTTTTCCAATATAGGTTTCAGTCATCTACATGTTGACTTCAATGAGGATTCATTACACTAATAACATTTGAGGAGCTTGTTCATCATCCCACACGTGCAAATGTTATAAGATAATAATGAATCTACAAGAAATATAATGCAAATGGTGTTGTTAAAAAGCATAAGGCATATATTGTTGCTTGAGGGTATTTATAAATTGAGGTCCACTTGATTACAATGAAACATTTTCTCATATTACACCCAAGTGTCATTTTGCATGAGAGCATCTTACTTTGCTTGCATTACATTTTACTAGTAACGGTGACCAATGACTTGTCTATAGGTGGTAGGATTGATTTGTTGAGTTGTGCAAGCTCAAGGCATCCATGTTCTAGATTTGTGATGACCCTCTTCCAGTAACTACAACATATGGATATCATGATTTAGTGTAGAAATGCACAAATTAGTTGTTTTGATGTGATAAATACATGAAGGTTCATCAATCATCTAATATTTTGACCCATTAAAAATTATCATTTCCTATAGGTAATTAATAAAAAATACATAATTGGAGAAAATATCTCCTAGAAGCGTAATCTAATAAGTGGGGATATATCCTTTGTACAATCTAGAGTATAGGGAAATGTGCATTCATTTCATAGTAGGAGCATCTTCTTTGCAAGAAAGATTTGGAATATAGGTAAATGTGTAAAAATCCTTTAGGATATAAGAAAATATGAAATTGACATGGTGGATGTACATGAAAGATACATTCAAGGAAGAAAACATATCCCCCTTAACAACTTATAAATTCTTAGATGAAGGATCATGTAGATGGAAAGCCTTGGAACCCTTGGTGTATTTGACTATAACATTCTTACAAATCCTAGATTCTCACTTATGATAAATTTTAACAAGAATGTGGGCCCATAAATTATATTTGGAGATGATAAATGTATGGTGTTTCCTAGATCAAAGATTCATATAGGTAAACCCTCTAAGAGATCAATGTGTTCTCAATATGCATGTGGCCATTTTCATAATCATATGATTCTTCATGTTGGCAACTCTATTCTACTATAGAGTGTAGGAAATAATATATTTCAACATGTCATGCCACAATCAACATAAACTTACTAAAAATATCTATTTACTTTCTCATCTCCTTTTTGTTGAAGTGAGCAACCAAGATCTTCAATTTGCAACACCAAATAACCTCCACAAGAAATAGAGAGAAGCAACAATGAAAGATATTATTCCACCAAACAAGAATTGCAATATGATACAATGCTTACAATACAATTCTATTGAATACAAAACATGCTAGAGATGCCTTGCTTATAAAGGCAAGGATGAGAGATAGGATAAGACAAGATCATGATAAGTGTCTTAATCCTATCACATGAGACAATTAACTCATAACTACCTGGAATGATATGAAGTCTCTAGAGATAAGACAACTATGACTTGTCTAGATAAGACAACTAGGAATTCTAGAAGAATGCTTATTTCCTTTAAGTAAAATTAACATGTGAATTAAGTCCCCTAAGTCCCTAGTAAAGAATTAACTAGGTACAAGACTTATTCACATCAACACCCATCCTTAAGTGCAACTTAGGGAGGAACAAACCAATACAAATATACAAAAGATGGGTCCTGACAACAAGGCCTGATGAGGTACCCATGTACAAAACAAAAAACTCTCATAAGTAGAGAAAAGGAGAAAATCCCCGTGGGAGAAAACTCCTCTCCAAAAGAGAGAAATGAAAGAACATGAAGAACATCACTGAAGCAAGAAGAAGCTGCAAACAACTATCAAAAGATGATTGCTATAGTGCTGACTGAAGAACCTCCTCTGAAAATAGGATATCAAGATCAAGAAGACAACAATCTACATGAGTTCCCCCAATGACACTACTTGAATAATGATCAAATGACAAACAAAGGAAAAATATATGTCAACCAAAGATACAGATGGCACATGAATATGTATGAGTGACCCCAACGACACTACTCAACTAATGTAAGTTGAAAATACAGGTGCCAATAGTCTAAAGAAAACTGATCAATTGAGGATGAAAGGTTGCCTCCACAAAATAGGAATGCAAGAGTGTCTATATGGTATTTATGCCCCATCTCATCGAAATGCATGGGTAACCAACCACTGCATCCACCTAGTACATAGGAAAAAATACTAGATACATAGTTCACTCCAAAGCGAAGCCAAGGAAGCATTAGCATGAACAGTATAATAACCCCCCATAATGCTGACTTTGAAGAGGCATGACAGATCCACTAAAAATTTTTGTATCACCATGTAGTGCATGAAGGAGAAGTCTAAACAACATTTGAAAGTGCACAAGAATGTACCTGCAACTAAAAAAGGGTGTGCAAAACAAAGCACACATGCATGAGGCATTCGTTGTTGTCTTGGAGGGACACTCACTTGACAAAGGTGTGATGGAAAATGATAAAGGAACTACACAACCCCCCCATGGCACTTTATAATACAATGCGAGTACAAAATATGGCACAACCTTAAGTGCAAAATCCCCAAAATAAATATACAATAGTGTGTCACTTTATCTCAATGCATTTACATATAACAAATTGCTTACAAATGATGCTTAAAATACCCACAAAGGAAAAAAATCTAGAAATACATATAAAACATCCCAAATGAAGCCATCCCATGCAACCAAAAAGATTCTAGGTGCCAAGATATCCTAGTAATTAACTAGAGTGTCAAAACACAAAAATATGAATTAATTATACTAGGAGCCAAATTTGGAAAAAGTACATGAGTAACTATGAAGAGCTCAAAAAGACCTTTCCAACGCCGCAAGAATCACAAAAAATAGAGGAATGGAGCAAAAGATATGAGCTCGAGAGTGAAGAATGGACATGTGACTTCAACATGTGATAAATGATACCAAACAACAAATTTTTTGAAAAATAATTACACCATTGGAACAGAGAAAAATATATGAGCTTTGATACCATGTTGAAGTGAGCAACCAGGATCTTCAATCTGCAACACCAAATAACCTCCACAAGAAATAAAGAGAAGCAACAATGAAAGATACTATTCCACCAAACAAGAATTGCAATATGATACAACGCTTACAATACAATGCTATTGAATACAAAATATGCTAGAGATTCCTTGCTTATAAAGGCAAGGATGAGAGATAGGATAAGACAAGATCATGACAAGTGTCTTAATCCTATCACATGAGACAAATAACTCATAACTACCTAGGATGATATGAAGTCTAGATAAGACAACTATGACTTGTCTAGATAAGACAACTAAGACTTCTAGAAGAATGCTTATATCCTAAGTAAACTTAACATGTGAATTAAGTCCCCTAAGTCCCTAGTAAAGAATTAACTAGGTACAAGAATTATTCACACCAACACTTTTTCTAATATAAACATTTGACCTTATTCTCAATTTAAATTCCTCATAAGAATTTGAAGTCTTTGAATTTATAGATGGTTCATATTTATCCCCAATCTTTACAAATATGTATAATGCCTTAAATTTATCATTTTTTAAGCAATCGTAGGCCATTTTTAACTTTGGTGTCTCCATTTTTTAACTTTCGTATTGAATAACACTTGAAGATGTGACCTCCCCAAATGGGATAACAATTTCATAGTTCATAATGGTTAAATTTCTTCCTCTATAGAGATCTCATTTTAAGGGAAGGTATGCAAATTTTGTGATTTCATATTTGTCAATATAATTAATCCAATAATAAAAATATCTATGTTACATTTAATTATTCTTAACTTGGTTGCATAAGAGACAAGGAACTCACTTGATATGCCAATTAACATGAAACATCGCTTTGTATTAATGAATTAATCATTTATCTATTTACAAATAATTTATCTACTGGTCTCAACATTATGTTGAGTTGATCTAACATGTCTAGATGTGTTCTTATTGTGTACTTCATGCCACATAAAAAGTCCACATTTTAAGTTGTATTAAGATTTGTACATAGTGAGGTTCATTTAATTAATTTTAGAATAAAAATGGTAATCAAAATGAGAAAAGTCCATTTCATTGTAAATAGACCAAGTCATACACCAATAGTTAATTGTAAATTGAAGCATGTATTTTTTATGATAATTAAAATTAGTTATTTTTATTTTTATTTTTTTAATTTGGAAGTTTTGTCTAGAGAAAAGGTGGAATTTTTTCCTATGACAACTTCCACCATAGAATGCAAATATGTAATTAAAAAGACAAAAAAATATAACTTAAAAGTGTTAAGTTAGTTTTCCACAGGTTATTATTTGGATGTTTATATATTGGTTCCAATAAGTTCTTCTCTACCCTCTTTATCCTACTGGAGGCCCCATGTAAGTTTGTTTGTCGCTATAATTTTATTTGTACAAGTTTTAATTTTTTATCTTTTGAAAACAATTTAATCATACACATTCACCATATGCAATTTCATATTATATATTATTCATCTTGCATTCATTTTTATTATTGGACAATCTATGAATGATGAAACTTTGTATCACTTATATGTATTTATATTTTATCAAAAAAATATAATTGTTAGATTTTAGTTGTCCTATTATAAAAACTTACACACCCATATTCATTGGTATTAAGGAAGAGAAGATTCTAATTTAGATTTATTCCACCTTCTTATTGATTTACTTAATGTTTCTTTTATATTTCAATCCACCCGAGAACTCTCTTTATCTTCCTCTCTTCCTCATTTCTTTCCCTTTCCTTTTATTTTCATTTCACATTCCTTTATTAAATCTAGGTAATAAGTATAAAAAATACACATTTCCCACAATAGAAAGCAATTTCCCCTCTAAAAAATAAATAAATCACTCTATTTATGGTGATATTCCCACATACTAGTTGCCAATTTTATCATTGTCTATTCACAAGTCATATAAATTATATAAGGGATAGTGATAAAAAATAAAGAGTTAACATTTTTTGATGAGTCTAGTATGGAAAAAATGTTTTGTTATTTTTTTACCTAATTTTAATTAAGAAAATTCTCTACTCCATATAATGATTTACCTTTGGGATCAAGGAAAAACTTTCTGAAATTATTAGAATAGCTCTCAAAGAGAAGAAGGCATATTCAAGATTTCAATGCTATGTATGGAATCCTCAAAATTTATCATGCAAATGATTTCTAAGAATCATCATTAAATCTCTCAAACTTGATTCAAATTATTTTCAAAAACTAGGTGATGGATGCATAATGGAATAGAGTTCAACCTAAAGAACAAGTTTTTAGCGAGGTTTGAACATGTTGAATATGCACTACAAATTATTGATAAGGATTCCTCAAATTCAAAAGAGGGAAGACGAGTTTATATGATAATAATTTTTTTGATGAGCTATAGAAATAAAAATCATGATATTTACACAATCCATAATATTGCTTAGTAATGTTAAAAATACTGACAGAATTAAATCCAAAAATATTATAAACAAGTTAGTGTCTAAGGTAACTCCCATGTATACTCAACCAAGTATTAACAAGACATTATGCATATTTAGTACTAATCTATACATGAAAATAGTTTCATCCTTAAAGTATATGAAATTAAAGATGTATATGAATTAGTACCAGAGATATAAATAAGATAATCCTTCCTATAAAAGTGAGAACAAAGTTGTAAAAATCTATTAGATGATTTCAAAAGGAAACTTGAAATATGTGAAAAAAAAATCTTTCACAAAAATACCCCTCTTCCTACACCACAAATTCCTAGAAAGGAGGCAAACATTTTTCCTATTCCTTAATATTTTCATAATAATATTATAATGTTTAAGGAGTATTTAGGAAAATTAATAATAATATTAAAATAGAAAGAATTTTTAATGGGTATGAAATATAAACAAATCAACAACAAATAATCAATATGAAAAATTATTTACACATCTAAATCTAGTGATCTCCAAAATCAATGGAATATTTTTTATGCTAAATTTTATTGTTTTTTTTGTAGGATTTGATAAGTACATGTTATCATCCTTTGGGTGTGTGAAATCATATCCCATTTATGGTTTTACCTCATGCATCACCTCCTCCAAGTCATTTTCTTCATCCTTGCCTTTTCCTCAATGTATGTCTTGCATGTGGAAATTTAGTGCAAATATTTTAATTGGTTTGATTGATTGTTATTAATACCTCAACCCTATATGTTAAACCCTAAACCATCAACCCTCAACCCTAAACCTTCAACCCTCAACCCTTAAACTCTCAACCATCAACCCTCACCCCTCTACCTTATGCATTAAACCCTAAACCCTAATACCTCAACTGTATACCCTAAACCCTAATCTCTTAACCCTCAACCCTTAAATCCTCAACCCTTAAACCCTAATCCCTTCAATCCTTAACCCTTAAACCCTAAACCCTTAAACCTAATCCTTTAACCCTAAACCTTAAACCCTATAACCCTAAACCCTAAACCCTATCCCTAAATCCTCAACCCTCAACCCTTAAACCTTAAACCCTAAACCCTATCCCTAACCCCTCAACCCTCGACACTATACCTCAAACCTTAAACCCTAATCCCTCGACACCCAACCCTAATCCCTTAAATCCTAAACCCTCAACCCCTAATCCCTCATCCCTTAAACCCTCAACCATCAACCCTCAACCCTCAAACCTCAACCCTCAACCCTCAACTATAAACCCTCTACCCTATACATTATACCCTCAATCCTAATCCCTCAACCCTATATGTTAAACTATAAACCCTCAACCCTCAACCCTCACCCTCTACCCTATATATTAAACCATAAACCCTAATAAATCAACCCTATACCCTAAAACCTAATCTCTTAACCCTCAACCCTTAAAACCTCAACCTTAAACCCTCAAACCTTAAACCTTGATCTCTTAACCTTGATCCCTAAACCCTATCCCTAAAGCTTCAAGCCTCAACCCTTAAACCTTAAACCATAAACCCCAATCCTAAACCCTTAACCCTAATCCATCAACCCTAAACCCTTAACCCCTAATCCCTCAACCCTTAAACCCTAAACCTTAAACCCTCAACCCTCAACCCTCAACCCTTAAACCCTAAACCCTAAACCCTAAAACCTCAACCCTTAAACCCTCAACCCTCAACTCTAATCCCTCAACCCTTAAACCCTAAACCCTACACCCTACAACAACAACCCTTAACTCTATACTTAAGCCCTAATCCATCAACCTAATATATTAAACCATAATGTACCTATACCCTATACACTTAACTTTAGACACTCAACCTTGAACATTATCCCTCTACCCTATACCAGGTATACTTATGCCCTAAAACCTCAATCATTATCCCTATGCCTTACACCCTCAACCTTAAACCCTAAATCCTATACCTTAAACACTAAACCTTGAAAATTATCCCTCAAATTTGTAAACTCTCAACCCTCAACCTTATACCCTCAACCATATACTTAAGCCCTAATCCCTCAATCCTCAACCCTATACCCTAAACCTTGAATATTGTCCCTCAAACCTATACTTAAACCCTAAACCGTACACTATAAACCCTTCACCCTATGCCTTATACACTCAATCCATACCGTAAACCCTAAACCCAATATCCTAAACCCTAATCCCTATATCTTACACACTTAATATTATAAACTTGAATAGCTATTTATATTATCCTTCAATTGTAAACCCTCAACCCTATACCCTATACCCTCAACCTATTACTTAAGCCCTAATCCCTCTACCCTCAACCCTATACCTTAAACCCTAAACCCTAAAGCCTCAAACCTCATCCCTATAACCTATACCCTCACCCTTATATGCCCTAAACCAAAAATATTTTCATACATACATACAACCATACATACATACATACATACATACATACATACATACATACATACAAGCATAAATATATACATGCATACATGCATGCATACATACATACATACCTACATAAATACATGCATGCATGCATACATACATACATACAGACATACATGCATGCATGCATGCATACATACATACATACATACATACATACATACATACATACATGCATGCATGCATACATGTATATAAGCATGAATTTGTACATAATACATACAAGCACACAAACATACAAATATACATACATGCATACATACATAGAAGCATACATACATACATAAATATAGGTATAAATACATACATACATACAAGCATACATACATACATACATACATGTACATACATACATTACATGCATGCATACATATATACATACATACAAATATATATACAAACATACATACATCAAACATACATACAACAAACTTACACACATCAAGCGAGACATAACGTGAGCGCATTATAACACACTCACATTATGTCATGCTTGTGAAACATCAAGCAAAATGAAGCTCATGTTATGTCAAAAATGTGACATAATGCAAGCACATTATAACACACTCACGTTATTTCTTGCTTTGGGAATCCCCATGCCTTAGGCTTGTATTTTCTTTGGATTTTCAGCCCAAAGGCTTGGAGTGCCTTCCCAATGTCAAAAGACATGTTTTTGTATATTCTACCTAAACCCTAATCCCTATACCTTACACACTTAATCATATACACTCAACGAGCTACATATTGTCCCTCAACTATAAACCCTCAACCCTCTACCCTATACCCTCAATCTATTACTTAATCCCTAATCCCTCAACCCTCAACCCTATACCTTGAACCTTAAACCCTAAACCCTGAAACCTCAACCCTCATTCCTATAACCTATACCCTCACCCTTATATACCCTAAACCCGAAATCTTTACATACATGCATACAACCATATATACATATATACAAGCATACATATATTCATCTATACATACATACATGCATACATACATACATATAAGCGTGCATTCATACATAATACACACAAGCATGCATGCATACATACATACATACATAAATATATACATACAACCATACATTCATACATACAAACATACATACTATAGATGGAGGAAACAAAATAGATTCAAGATTTTATGGATTAAGATTCAAATCATTCCAACATCCAAATAATAGAGAACCTGCAAGAAGATTATTCAAACATGCAAATGCAAATGCAAAACTCTAATGTACTTGTGAGGAAATAAACTAATTATCTATATTACACTCCTCAAATCAAGATCTTGTGTAAACAAAATGGATCTCAGAAGCAAACACACAAGAGGCTATGATTTATTAGAGATTCAAATGCAAGATGTAAAGACTATTGCAAATATAAGCAATTAAAACTATAATTTAAGAAGAAACTAGCATGCAAGATGAAAATGATAGCTAGATTGCGAGTGATATTGATAGAGATTCGATGCATATATTAGATGATCCCAAAATGAGGTAGAGAGGTTGTTTAAATAGATACCCTCAAGAGAAAGTCAAGCATTGGGGTAAATATGGGATAATGGGAGATTAGTGGTATAGGAGGAATAAGTGGTAAATGGTAAATGGTAAGTGGTAGGAGGGAATACTATAGGGATTTTATTTAATAAATGGAGAAAATGAATATAAGGTGCATGTGTTAAGGATAGAATAATATTTACTGGATTAGTTCAATAAAAGATATGAAAAGACGAATGGAATGAGATGAATAATAGATAAAAATGAAATGATAGGACATATTAAGTATATAGCCAATGCTTGAAGAAAATTAAAGTTAAATGAGGATAAATTTAATAGAAAATATTTTATGTATCTACATTTTTCCCCTCTTTGAGACAATGCATCTTGTCACGTTGTTTCAAAGAGAAATTGATCAACTGATATATTTTCCCGAAAGATATCCTAGTAAGGATGATGACGAATATGGTATGCCCCCTTGAGAGATTAATCGAATGAATTGTAAGAAGATTGATTACAAAAAAATGATTAAATGATTGACATAGCGCAAGTGATTAAGCAAAGATGTACATTTGATGGAAATACATAGTTGATGGGCGTAACTGAACAATTGATGGAAATGATCAGTATAGCCGGGTTGACAAGCCGATTGAGCTGATTGAGATTGATGCTTACACAAGACAAATTGATACAATGAGTGATTGATTGATTAAGGGGAAATGAGATTTCGAGAAGCAAGTTGATTGATTTGAGATTTGATTCAAGTGACATATATCAGTTGGATAAAACAATTGATTGATGTCTCTGGGACAAGAAAGATGAAGAAAATGAAATGCAAGAAATGGAAGATGGAATAAATGCAAGATGGAAGAAAATGAAGGTGATGAAGCCACTTGTGCTTTATATAGTGCTTTTATCATCATAGAGCTTATTATGTTGCAAATTAGTATAAGCGTCTAGATAACATGCATACCTAGATGACCTGAATACTGTTTGCATTTTTACTTAGTAGTGAAGTATAAGTATCTAGGTATACGGACCTTAGATAACCTAAATAATTATTGCATAGAAGACACTATCAGACAAGGAATGCTCTCATCCACACTAGACTCATAGGTCCTCGATGGCTTTAGACAACCATGTCTTAAGACAAATCATCTTGTGAATAAGAAACAATCCACAAATAAAAAACAAGTGAACATGCCCCATCCTTTCCTCTTTAGTCCCAGACATCTTGGAGAAGCTAAAAGACATGCCACCAAAGATAAAATAATAAAAAATCGACAAATAAATAGGCATCATGCTTCAATGTAGAACTAATTCCTTTCACAGTTTATGCGTTTGGTTGGATTTGCAAGATGGATTGATAAGTATGTTATAATATTTTTTTGATCATCAATCGTGGTGTGTTTTGATTTTAGTGAAGTTCAAAGTTGTGTGGTGATTTGAAAGTGTCACTGTTTTTGGATTTTTGAGGTTATTTGATTTATTTTTTTGGATTTTTGAAATATTTATTTTTTTTGGATTTCTTTAGGACATTTTATGATTTTTATGGATTTTTTCAAGACATTTTATGATTTTTATGGTTTTTTTAGGACATTTTATGATTTTTAGGGATTTTTTCCTAGATATTTTATGATTTTGATGGCTTTTTTTAGAACATTTTATGATTTTTATGGCTTTTTTCAGAACATTTTATGATTTTTATAGATTTTTTCAGGACATTTTATGATTTTATGGCTTTTTTATGACATTTTATGATTTTTAGGGATTTTTCCTGGATATTTTATGATTTTGATGACTTTTTTTAGAACATTTTATGATTTTTATGGCTTTTTTCAGGACATTTTATGATTTTTATAGATTTTTTAAAGACATTTTATGATTTTTTTTGTATTTTTTTAGGACATTTTATGATTTTTTATGGAGTTTTTTCAAGACATTTTATGATTTTTTATGGATTTTTTTAGGACATTTTATGATTTTTTTGGATTTTTTGAAGTTTTAAAGATGGAGTGAAATGAAATGTGATAGATGATGATTGAAGGAATAAAATCTTCCACAATAGAGGTAATGCAACCATGGATAAATGATAGATCAAAAGGAAAGATTCACTAAAAACATGTCACACAAGCAACATATCTTTTGTCAAAAGATGATAATGGTTGGTTGATTGAGATGCCAGGAATGATTGATTCCACAGGGCATGATGATGATAAGTACTTAGGATCACTGATTCCTCTAAGAATGATAAGATTGATGATTGTTGATGATTGATTGACAAAAGATATGAGGATTGGATAATGCTTTACAACTAGGCTGAAATATGATTTGCATGATAAGATTCAAGGTTGCAAAGGGACATGATGGCCAACGTTGGAGGTAATTTAATCATGGATAAATGATAAGGATGTGAACTATGATGGAATGGTAATACATAAGGACATGAAAGGGAATTCAAAGCATGAATTTGTAATTTTTCCCCTAATCTCATCAAGAGCAAAGTGCGAAAATGGGACATGGATTTTGATAAGCTAGGAGATATGGAATGGAAGAATGAAAAGACAAGGATAATGAATAGGATGATCATGATCAACTAGATAAGATATGGACACAATGCCTAATTATTTTTCCCCTATTCCTCATCAAGACCAAGGAAGGGAAGAAAGGATGCATTTAGATAGGATGATGGAATATGGATAAGGTGAAGGATATGGTATGGAAGATATGGATAAAGTGTATAGGATAAGATGCATGATGTTCAAGAAGATCCTTAACCTTGTTAATATCAAAGGTGGAAAGGTAAAGGATGAACGTAAAGAGGAAAATGGATATGAATGACAGGATGGATGAAACTTGCCCCCAAGTGTAAAGTGCAAGAGGAATATGGAAGATAGGATATGGATTGGGATAAATGAATATGGAAGATATCATATGTGTGATAGGGAGATGGAGGGAGGACTCAAGCATCAAGTTTCATAGCTAACATCCCTCGAATATGTGCTCTAATAAACTATGGCAATAGGAATTAGACTCATAAACTTTGGTAGATTAATGGTATGATGGAAGAAGCTAAGGACTTATGCAAAGGTTTGGATTGAAGGAGGATAATGGGGGATGAATGTTGGATAATGGATAGGAGGTTGGAAGGCTTGTTGATGGATAGATGGAAAGGATGGAAAGATTAACATTGGCAAACACCTTGAAGGGTGGTGGAGTGATGGAGGAAAAATGGATTTGGAAGGTGACAAGTTTTTAGATGGACAACTAGAGGAAGATTTTGGATTAGCAAATTTGGATGCCAATTTAGATTTTATTGCTTCTATGAGACTTTTAGGAATCCACATAGCTTTTGAATTTGATTTTTTCTTTGTGGGCCTTTGTGGCCTTTGAGATTTTTATTTTGACTTGATTGGCCTTTGTGGCCTTTGAAATTTTTCTTTTTGATTTATGGGCCTGTGTGGCCTTTGATTTTTTTTCTTTGACTTTGGATCATATTTTCTTTTATTTTTGCATGTCTCTTCGAGGAGACATGTTGATCCTTTGATATACGTGGATTTTGATATGGAAGATTTTGACATTTGGTACCCAAATTGCTTCCAAGAGCAATGGGATGGGTGGATGGAGATGAATGATATGGAGGTCTTATGGATGGGTTAATGTAGGTAGAATTTTGAGAGGGCATCAAGGAAGTGTGCCTTTGTTGTTCTTGATCAATAGGAGATGGAGGGATTAGGGCCCCAATATGGATGGAAGGGTTGATGGACCAAAGTTTGGATGATAAGGACCAAGGATGGATGGAAGGTTTGATAGACTAGGATAAGGACCTAGGATAGATGAAAGGTTTGATGGAATCTAGACTTACGATGGGTACCAATGTCTTGAGCATGAGGTGTATAACCAAGGCGATGATAGTGTGTGTTTTCTTGGATATAAAGGGGTTCTAGGATACCTTGTTCATGAAGGCCTAATCCTTTTCCTTTTTAGTTCATAATTTGATAAATTCATTTGCCAATGGGATATGTATTGTTTATGAAACAAGATGCAAGTTCATCATGAGATGGATGTGACATGAAAAGAATAACAAGATCTTGGAGTAAACCACCTTGGATAAAAGTGAGGGAACCCATTTGATAGTTAAGGGGCTCGTGTATAGCTTGAATAAGGGTGATAGAATCTTGTGGAGGATTGTAATCATGAGGGGAATTAGGATGGGTGATAGGATCTTGACATGGGGATGATGGGGTACTTTGATCTTGACTTGGAAAAGGATCACAAGGTGTAAGAGATGGAGTAGCTTGCTATTTATTAGGTATGGAATCACCATGAAGTGGTATGAAAGGAATGTCTTGATCATGAGAAGGATGAACATCATCATAGAATGAGAGGGTATCCTTGAATGGAGGTATATCTTGATCTTGATGAGGAAGGGAATCCTGATATTTTGTGGAAAGCATATCTTGATCATTGGATATGATGGAATCATAAGATGGTATGGATTCATTAGATGAGGTGGAAGGAGGATTTGGAAGGATAATTTTCTCTTGATATGGAAGGGGATCATCATGAGGTTCTTGAGAGATGAGATCTTGGTCAAAGATTGGAAGGGGTTGTGGAATTTTGGTATCATTGGATGGAGTGGAAAGAATGCTTTGATCTTAATGTGCAAGGGAGTCTATGCAAGCATGATTTGGAATAAGAGATTGAAATGAATCATTGGATGTAGGTGGTATGATAGGAGAGGATGGTTGAATAGATTTGTTAACTTGGGTGAAAGACTCATGAGGTTTATTTTGACTTATGGGGGATGAAGATAGGTGCATGATATGGTAGGATTGCTCAATATTATTTGTGTTTGAGGACTTAGATTTAGGTTTCTCATTTAGCCTTTGCAAAAAGTCATGGACATTGAACTTGGATGATGTAGTTTTGGGTGAGGATAAAGGATTATGAGATGATTGCATCACTTAGTCAAATTTTGGGATTCAAGTTGTTTTTCAAGATCTTTCAAACGATGGTCAAGATATTCAATCCTTTGGTTTCGTTCATAGGTTGGGGATGAATATGGAGGATAACAGTTAAACATGTT